>WNWK01011338.1:0-65080 GCA_009830355.1 Cherax destructor
ATATTATATCTCCAAGTTGTATCATAAGCCTTCTCAAGGTCGAAAAGATAGCGATAACCGAATGGTTATTCGCAAAACGTACGAATATACGTATCCAAGCGCAGCAAGGGTCAATGGCAGAACGGCCCTTACGGAAACCATACTGACTAGGGGAGAGACTATTGTGAGTCTCTAAATACCACATCAAACGTCTATTAACTAGACGTTCCATTACCTTGCAAACTGCACTGGTAAGAGCGATGGGACGGTAGTGAGAGGGATCACGTCCCGTAGCACCTGGTTTTCGAAAAGGGAGAACAATAGCAGACTTCCACAGCTGGGAATAACTCCTTGCGACCATATAAGATTAAAGAGTCGTAAGAGGACAGTAAGAGCAGACTGATGTAAATGCTGTAGCATACGAATATGTATGCCGTCTGGCCCAGCTGCCGATGATCGGCAAGCAGAGAGTGTTGCCTCCAGTTCTTGAAGGGTAAAAGGCACATTATAGGATTCTTCTCTAAGAAGAAAAATCTAAGGAGCTTTAACTCGCTGGCAGACTTAGAAGAAAGGAACGAGGGGCATAGATGGAGCCCCTGAGAAATGCGGACGAGATGGTTACCAATTTCAGTGGCAACGGCAAGAGGGTGTGCTATATCGACACCAGCAACCTGAAGAACAGGAGCCGGGTCGGGGAGAATTTACCACTTAATTTCCGCACTTTCTTCCAGACTGCACTCATCGAGGAAGCCGAGTGACAGTAGAAACGTAATCTCGCCAGCAAGTGCGTTTAGCATCACGTATGACACGACGAGCAATAGCTCTCTTCTGCTTGAAATCAAGGAGTCTCTCTGTGGTTCTGTTATATCGATACCTGCCCCATGCAGCACGTTTCAAACGCACTGCCCGAGCACAAGCAGGAGACCACCAAGGCACGCACTTCTGAGGATGCTTGCCCGAGGTTTGGGGAATAGAATGTGAAGCCGCTGTGAAGATGGAGGACGAAAAGAGATGTAAAACCTCATCAATGGAGGACGAGATAGGAACCTCATGAAAGGCAGTAAGATGTGCGTAAAGGTCCCATTTCGCCCGGTCAAATTGCCAGCGTGGGCAATGAGGAGGTGGAGAAAACAGGGGACTTATTAAAATCATAAAATAATAATTTTAACACAAAAGAAGTATAACATATATTTCATGAAACCATGTGACCGTTCGTCAAGAAGTTTCTCCGAGTGAGGGAGGAGCCCAGTCAAACACAGCTCAGGCAAACATGACAAGTCCAGTACAAGTACTGGACGTCGGGTATAGGTAATGGACGCGACGCAAACAAGAATCCCATCAGAATGTACAGTTATTTGCCACTTGACATGTACTTTCATTTTGTCATCAACCCTTCGTAGTGCCCCAGTGTTGTGATGTAATTTAAGCTGGTATAAGCTGCACAACAGACAATTACAATTAATAAAAATTATTAATTACATTCAGCTTAATTTTCAATTACACCAATCCTAGCAGGGAAATTTCTGCACTTCAGTTTCTAGATATGCTTACTGAGGTGAGGGTTCCACGCCAGAGTTGCACACTTCAAGATGATCCCGACTTATGTTGTACAATCACATTCGCTGCAGGGGTTATTTGGCGATATGCTCGGTACTATGCTCACCCCAAGACCCTTCTCAATGTTGTGTCTTTTATTTCCTAAATCTCTACTAAGTTTCTGATCTTCATTTTTTCCCAATATTCATAATCTCACATTTGTTGGGGCTGAATTTCAGGTTGGTTAATCCTGCAGTCTGTGCAAGACTAGTTTCGTCTTTCCTCTGTCCTCCCAAGTTATATTCTTGTTAATTTGCCATCTGAGAACTGCAAGACATTAGACTCCCTCTCTTCAGGAATGTCATTCACGTACATCAGAAACAATAGTTGTCACAATAGTGATCCTTGTGGAAGCCCACCAGTTGCACATGACCATTCTGATGGCTACTCCCAGAAAATCATTACCTCATTTCCGAGAGGAGAGGTATTTTTAGATTCATTTTAGCGCCTTCCCTGTAACTCCAGTCTGGTCCTTAGCCAAGTCTCCTGGGCTAAAGGGTGTTAAATGCTTGAAGTGAATGAGAATGTGTGTGTGTGTGTTTTAATTAATATTCTCAAACGTGTCGGGTGCGTACAGATGTAAGAGGAAAGACCAGAACAATAAGAATAAACGAGACGGGTGAGGAAAGCAGGAAGTATCAGTGTTCTTGAGATGACCACTTGCCTGGGAAGACTTATCCTCCAACCCAGCCCAGCCCATATATGTGTGTGTGTACTCACCTAATTGTGGTTGCAGGGGTCGATACTCAGTTCCTGGCCCCGCCTCTTCACTGATCACTACTAGGTCCTCTCTCTCCCTGCTCCATGAGCTTTATCATACCTCGTCTTAAAGCTATGTATGGTTCCTGCCTCCACTACATCACCTGCTAGGCTATTCCACTTCCTGACTACTCTATGGCTGAAGAAATACTTCATAACATCCCTTTGACTCATCTGAGTCTTCAACTTCCAATTGTGATCCCTTGTTTCTGTGTCCCCTCTCTGGAACATCTTGTCTCTATTCACCTTGTCTATTCCACGCAGTATTTTGTATGTCGTTATCATGTCTTCCCTAACCCTCCTGTCCGATTTCCCTTAACCTTTCTTCGTAAGACATTCCCCTTAGCTCTGGAACTAACCTTGTCGCAAACCTTTTCACTTTCTCTAATTTCTTGACGTGCTTGACCAGGTGTGGGTTCCAAGCTGGTGCTGCATACTCTAGTATGGGCCTGACGTACAGGGTGTACAGTGTCTTGAACGATTCCTTATTAAGGTATCGTAACGCTATTCTCAGGTTTGCCAGTCGCCCATATGCTGCAGCAGTTATCTGGTTGATGTGTGCTTCCGGAGACGTGCTCGGTGATATACTCACCCCAAGATCTTTCTCCTTGAGCGAGGATTGCAGTCTTTGGCCACCTAGCCTATACTCTGTCTGCGGTCTTCTTTGCCCTTCCCCGATCTTCATGACTTTGCATTTGGCGGGGGTAAATTCGAGAAGCCAGTTACTTGACCAGGTGTCCAGCCTGTCCAGGTCTCTCTGAAGTTCTGCCTGATCCTCATCTGATTTAATTCTCCTCATTAACTTCACATCATCTGCGAACAGAGACACTTCTGAGTCTATCCCGTCCGTCATGTCATTCACATATACCAAGAATAGCACTGGTCCTAGGACTGACCCCTGTGGGACCCCGCTCGTCACAGGCGCCCACTGTGATACATCACGTACCACGACCCGTTGTTGCCTCCCTGTCAGGTATTCTCTGATCCATTGCAGCGCCCTTCCTGTTATACACGCCTGATCCTCTAGCTTCTGCATTAATCTCTTGTGAGGAACTGTGTCGAAGGCCTTCTTGCAGTCCAAGAAAATGCAACCAACCCACCCCTCTCTCTCGTGTCTTACTTCTGTTACTTTGTCATAGGACTCCAGGTTTGTGACACAGAATTTGCCTTGAATTCATGCTGGTTGTCGTTTATAATCTCGTTCCGTTCCAGGTGCTTCACCACTCTCCTCCTGATAATCTTCTCCATGATTTTGCACACTATACACGTCAGTGACACAGGTCTATAGTTTAGTGCCTCGGTTCTGTCTCCTTTCTTAAAAATGGAAACTACATTTGCCGTCTTCCATACCTCAGGTAGTTGCCCAGTTTCAAGGGATGTGTTGAAGATTGTGGTTAGAGGCACACACAGTATCTCTGCTCCCTCTCTAAAGACCCACGGGGAGATGTCCGGTCCCATCGCCTTTGAGGTATCAAGGTCACTGAGCAGCTTCTTCACCTCCTCCTCAGTTGTATGTCATCCAACACTTGTTGGTATATTCCTTGTTGGTGTCCCCCTCTGTTCTGTCTTCCCAGAGTCCTTCCTGTCTCCACTGTAAATACTTCCTTAAATCTCGTGTTGAGCTCCTCGCATACCTCTTGATCGTTTCTTGTGAGTTCGCCACCTTCTTTCCTCAGCCTCATCACCTGGTCTTTGACTGTTGTCTTCCTCCTAATGTAGCTATACAGCAGTGTGTGTGTGTGTGTGTGTGTGTGTGGGGTGTGTGTGTGTGTGTGGGGTGTGTGTGTGTGTGTGGGGTGTGTGTGGGGTGTGTGTGTGTGGGGTGTGTGTGTGGGGTGTGTGTGGGGTGTGTGTGGGGTGTGTGTGTGGGGTGTGTGTGTGTGTGTAGTGTTTGTGGGGTATGTGTGTGTGTACTCCCCTAGTTGTGGTTGCAGGGGTCGAGTCATAGCTCCTGGCCCCGCCTCTTCGCTGTGCGATGTGTGTGGGGTGTGTATGGGGTGTGTGTGTGGGGTGTTTGTGGGGTGTGTGTGTACACTCACCTAGTTGTACTCACCTAGTTGTGGTTGCAGGGGTCGAGTCATAGCTCCTGGCCCCGCCTCTTCACTGTGTGTGTGTGAACGCCGAACTCCCTTTAAAATTAAAATTTTCCAAAATATTCGTTTACATAATGATACATCATTTTTTTCATTGCTAACTATACAATTTTTTTTATTTTTGGACAAAATTCTCACCTAAGCTCCCTTGAACTAACAATCTTTTTAGCTAAATTCTGATATATATATATATATATATATATATATATATATATATATATATATATATATATATATATATATATATATATACTCGTTCAGAATTTAAATATATTTAATAATGCATTAAATATACGTTACATATTTTTTTTCGTTTTTCTCAGATCGATTTCCGCTGATTTACTGCAAAAACAAATTTTCATTCAGCTAATTCTTTAAAGTGAACCCTTGTCAGATAGACCAAACTCTTGAGATTCAGCTGAAACGGCACGACATTCTATATTTTTTATTAACACATCGGCCGTCTCCCACCAAGGCAGGGTGGCCCGAAAAAGAAAAACTTTCATCATTCACTCCATCACTGTCTTACACTACAGTCATAAAACTGCAACATTAACACACCTCCTTTAGAGAGCAGACACTGTACTTCCCATCTCCAGGACAAAGTCCGGCCTGCCGGTTTTCCTGAAACCCTTCATAAATGTTACCTTGCTTACACTCAAACAGCACGTCAAGTCCTAAAAACCCTTTGTCTCCATTTGCTCCTATCTAACACGCTCACGCACGCTTGCTGAAAGTCCAAGCACACAAAACCTCCTTTACCCCCTCCCTCCAACCTTTCCTAGGCCGACCCCTACCCCGCCTTCCCTCCACTACAGATTTATACACTCTCGAAGTCATTATATTTCGTTCCATCCTCTCTACCTATTCAAACCATCTCAATAACCCCTCCTCAGCCCTCTGGATAATAGTTTTGGTAATCCCACACCTCCTTCTAATCTACAAACTACGCATTCTCTGCATTATATTCGCACCATACATTGCCTAGACACAACTCCACTGCCTCCAGCCTTCTCCTTGTTGCAATATTCACAACCCATGCCTTACACCCACACAAAAGGATTGGTATAACTATACTCTCATACATTCCAATCTTTGCTTTCATGGATAAAGTTCTTTGTCTCCACAGACGCTGACACGTCCACTCCCAAATATCTGAACACATTCACCTCCTCCATACTCTCTCCCTCCAATCTGATATCCAATCTTCCATTACCTAATTATTTTATCCTCATCACCTTACTCTTTCCTATATTCACTTTAATTTCCTTCTTTTACATACCCTACCAAACTCAT
The DNA here is from genome assembly GCA_009830355.1 of Cherax destructor. Lineage (NCBI taxonomy): Eukaryota > Metazoa > Arthropoda > Malacostraca > Decapoda > Parastacidae > Cherax > Cherax destructor. Next base: position 5,724 of record WNWK01011338.1, read on the forward strand.
CAACCAACCTCAGCAACTTCTCTTCAGAATCTCTCAAAAACAAAGTGTCATCAGCAAAGAGCAACTGTGACAACTCCCACTTTGTGTTAGATTCTTTATCTTTTGACCCCACACCTCTTGCCAACACCTGAGCATTCACTTCACTTACATCATCTATAAATATATTGAACCACGGTGACATCACACATCCTTGTCTAAGGCCTACTTTTACTGGGAAATAATCTCCCTCTCGCCTACATACTCTAACCTGAGCCTCACTATCCTCGTATTCCATACATTTGCAACATCTGCCACATTGCCACCCTATCATACGCCTTTTCCAAATCCATAAATGCCACAAAAACCTCTTTACCCTTATCTAAATACTGTTCACCTATATGTTTCACTGTAAACACTTGGTCTACACACCCTCTACTCTTCCTAAAGCCTCCTTGTTCATCTGTTATCTTGCTCTCCGTCTTACTCTTAATTCTTTCAATAATAACTACCATACACTTTACCAGGTATACTCAACAGACTTATTCCCCTATAATTTTTACATTCTTTTGTTCCCTTTGCCTTTATACAAAGGAACTACGACAAGGTCCTGGATGCTCTAGAAGACACACAGAATGCAGATGTTATATACACAGACTTTGCAAAAGCCTTTGATAAGTGTGACCATGGTGTGATAGCACACAAAATGCGTGATAAAGGAATAACAGGAAAAGTTGGTAGATGGATCTATAATTTTCTAACAAGTAGAACACAAGTAGTCAACAGAGTAAAGTCTGAGGCGGCTACGGTGAAAAGCTCTGTTCCACAAGGCACAGTACTCCCTCCAATCTTGTTCCTCATCCTTATATCGGACATAGACAGGGATATCAGCCACAGTGCCGTGTCTTCCTTTGCAGATGACACTCGAATCTGCATGACAGTGTCCACCATTGAAGACACTGCAAGACTCCAAGCAGACATCAACCAAATCTTGAAATGGGCTGCAGAAAACAATATTAAGTTCAATGATGAGAAATTTCAATTACTCCGATATGGAAAACGTGAGGAAATTAAAATCTCATCGGAGTATAAAACAAATTCCAACCACACAATAGAGCGAAAAACTTATGTCAAAGACCTGGGAGTGATTATGACAGAGGATCTCACCTTCAAGGACCATAACATTGTAGCAATCGCATCTGCCAGAAAAATGACAGGATGGATAATGAGAACCTTCAAATTATTATTATTATAATCAAAAGAAGCGCTAAACCACAAGGGTTATACAGCACGGCGGGGCAGGACAGGGATGGAAGCGAAGTATATGAAGAAATAGGAGGAGGGGGGGAGGGTGAGAAATAGTAAAAGAAGCGGAAGCTAAAAAGCAAGAATTAAAGAAAAGGAAATAAGAAAACTTCGGAAAACGAAACCCAGGTGAATAAGGTGAGGTGACAAAAGGAATAATAACGTGAGGAATCAATGTTTTTTTTATTCACCAACGGATCACTTTCTGCGCCATATATTTTAATTGCCATATAGTGGAAGATTTCACGGTTACAGTCATTTTTGATTTCAAATTTCGTTCTACTAAGTTTCTTGGGTCAAAAACATATTCACGAGGCTTCTTGATTGCTATCAATCAACTTATTTACGTTAAACAAGGCCGAAAAACTTTAAATTAAGGATTAAATTAAAAGCGAGGGTTCGGCGGCATGGGGACCCGCGGCAGTATTTTCCCGTGTTGGCCATTTTCTCTCTCGGCTTTGTTCGTGTTATTATTTGAAATATTGTCCTGAACCAATATGCTTTGAAAATGTGTGTGTGTGTGTGTGTGTGTGTGTGTGTGTGTAAAGCGTGTGTGTGTGTGTGTGTGTGTGTGTGCGTGTGTGTGTGTGTGTGTGTGCGTGTGTGCGTGTGTGTGTGTGTGTGTGTGTGTGTGTGTGTACTCACCCAGGTTTACTCACTAGAAGGTTGTGGTTACCGAGGTCAAGTCTGGCTCACGGCCCCACCCTCTTCTACAGCCACCCCCATGAGTCCACTCTATATAAAGCTTTTATAATAATAGCACTCTGCTTCAGCTATGTATAGAGCACCCTTTCCGCCATGCTTTTTAAACTATTCACTTCAGGCAGAAAGCTCTGTGACTGAAGAGGAAATACTTCCTAACATCTCTGTGATTCATCACAGTCTTCAACTTTATCTGTGTCCGCCTGTTGGTATGTCCATCTTTCTGGAACATTCTACCTTCTCTATCCGCTTTTTGCAATAAATTTCCCTCTAAAGTAGTATCTTATGTTATCACATGTCCTATCTCTCCTGTCCTCCAGTGTCAAAAAATCCAGATTCGTTTTTTTTTTATAACACCTCATGGGACAAAGCCTTATGGCTCCCAGGACTAGTCTTGTTGCACAAACCTTGCACTTTCCTCAGAAACTTCTTCATGCTTAGCTGGGTGACGGGTTCAAACTGCAGTGCTGCATGCTCAAATATGGGCCTAACGTACACAGTGTACAGGGTCACGAACGATTCTTTATTAAGATGTCAGATGCTGTTCTTGGTTTGCTGAGCCTGTCCAACAGCGTTATTGTTGATGTCACCCTCAGGAGACCATCTGAGAGGGTGTTATACTCACCCCAAAATCTTTTTCTTGATTGAGGTTTGTGTCTCTGTTTTTTTCAGGAGAATGCGCTCCGTCTGCGGTCTTCTTTGCCTTCCACCAATCTTAGCGGCGGCACTTAGTGGGGTTTGAACTCAGACCAATTGCTGGACCGGGCTTGCAGGCTGTGGTCCCGCTGTGGAGATTCCTGCCTGGTCCACTGGAAATAGGAGTGAATTCTTCTCATCTTCACATCATCTGCAAACAGGGACCGCTTTGGGAGTCTATTCAACCAAGTGCATGTCGTTCGTACCAGAAACAGCACTGGTCCCAGGAGTTGAAGCCCTGTGGAACCCCGCTCGTCACCGGCGCCCTCCTGACACCTCACGCACCTCATGTGCGTGTGTGTTGCTTACTCTGTGTACTCACTATTTGTGAACACGGGGTCAAATTGCGCTCTGGCCGCCTCTTCACTTTGGTGCTACTAAGGTCCTCTCCATGCTCCATGAGCTTTTGTCAAACCTAGTCTTAAAACTATGTGGTTCCACCTCCACTGCATCTCTCAGGCTATTACACTTCTGACATCTATGACTGAAGAAATACTTCCCAACATCCCTTTGACTCATAGGGAGTCTTCAACTTCCAATTGTGACCCACACTGTTTCTGTCTCTAGACATCACATCCTGTATTCACTTCTCTATTCTCATAAGTATTTTTTACCTTGTCGTTATCATGTCTCCCCTAACCCTCCTGTCCTCTAGTGTCGTCAGACCAGTTTCCCTGCTCCTTTTTCTTCATGGGACAATTCCATAGCTCTGGGACTGAAATACTTGTTGCAAAACCTTTTTCTCTAATTTCTTGACGTGCTTGACCAGGTGTGGGTTCCAAACTGGTGCTTTGCACACTCAGTATGGGCTGTATATGTGCTTGAGTGTTGAATGATTCCTTGGTGAGGTATTGGAACATATTCTTAGGTTTGCCAGCCATATGTCACTGCAGCAGTTATCACTGATTGATGTGTTGCCTCGGAGATGTGCTCATTGTGCTCTCACCCCAAGATCTTTTTCTTTGGGTGAGTTTACAGTCTTTGGCCACCCTAGACAGCCTCTCTGTCTGCAGTCTTCTTTGCCCTTCCCACACAGCTCTTATTCATGACTTTACATTTGGCAGGTTAAATTCAAGGAGCCAGTTACTGGACCCAGGCTTGCAGCCTGTCAGGTCTCTTACTGGAATCTGCCTGATCCTCGACTGATTTGATTCTTCTCATTAACTTCACATCATCTGCAAACAGGGACACTTCTGAGTCTATCCCTTCCGTTATGTCAATTTCATACCGTGGTACGGTCACAGGACTGACCCTTGTGGAACTCCACTCGTCTGATTGCCTCTGACATCTCATTAAGCGCACTTTGACTGCGTTGTTGCCACATCCAGAGATATTCTCTGATCCCATTTTAAGTGCTTTTCCTGGCCGTGTGCCTGTTCCTCTAGCTTTTTAGGTAACCTCTTGCGAGGAACTGTGTCGAACATATTCTTACGATGTAAAAATTACGATCTATCCACCTCTCTCCTCGTGACCGCTTCTTCTGTTGCCTTGTCATAAAACTCCAGTAGGTTTGTGACCTGGGATTTTGCATCTTCCTGAAACCGTGCTGGTTGTCGTTTATAAGCTTGTGTCTTTCTGGGTGCTCCACCACTCTCCTCCTGATGATGCTTCCTCCGCTGACTTGCATACTATACACGTCAGTGACACACGGATACCTGTAGTTTAATGCCTCATGTCTGTCTCCTTTCTTAAAAAGTGGGACTACATTTGCCATCTTCCACGCCTCAGGTAGTTGCCCAGTTTCAATGGATGTGTTGAAGATTTTTTGTTAATGGCACACACAACATCTCTCTCCCTTTTAAGGACCCACGGAGAAATGTTGTGGTCCCCCCCTTTTTTGGGATCGATTTTCCCTTTTCGGGTTCTTTTCCTTTTCCCCCTCGGTTGTGTGTATTTCACCCCCTTTTGGTATACCCCCCATTTAATTCCTGGGGCCTCCCCCCCCTGGTTTAAAAACTTCTTTAAATCTCATGTTGAGCCCCCCCATCCCTTTTTGGGCGTTTATTGTAATCCCCCACCTTCCTTTCTCAGCCTGATTTTGGTCCTTGACTGTTTTTTTCCCCCTTTTATTTTGGGTTCCCCAAAAGCTTCGGGGCGAAATTTTACTTTTGATGCTTTTCTTTTTTCCCCAAATTTCCGACCCCCCTTCTTACCTGTCATTATTCCGTTTCTGGCTCTTCGGCTAATCTCTTTTTTTTCCCCGGGGCCTTTGTTTTTTCTGTACTTTTTCCATTCTCTATTACCCCTTTTTTCCCCCCACACCTCGGGGGGAACCAAGGACTCGTTCTGGTCTTCCCATTCTTCTGTTTCCTTGGGGGGCAAACCTCCCCTCTGCCTCTTTGCATTTTTGGGTTTCCCTTTTCCATCATTTGTATACCAAACCTTTAACTTCTTTTCTAAAACCGTAGTCTGGGGGGTATGTTGGGGTTGGGAAAGTGGGAGATCTGATGGGGAACTATGGGTGGTTGGTGGGAAGGTGGAGTTTGTAATGAGGTGGGTGGAATCATTGGGTATGGCATGTGTGTTTTGGGTTAGGTTGTTTGGTTGCATTGGGGTTGTCCAGGTTGGGGAACATCTGAAGGTGGTTGTATTAGAGCTTCCTCCTGAGTCTGGGTTCTCCTGTCCATCTCTCTTTCCTCCTTTTGTCTCTGTACCCTCTCTTTCAGTTTCTGTCTTTCTTCCCGTGTTCTGTCGCGGTCGAGATACACCCTCCGGTACTCTGACATATCCCTTAGTCTTGCTTTCTCCTGCAGGATCCTGTTTCGAGTCAATTCTGCTTTGAAAATTACTTTGACTGGCCGGATTCTTCCTCTTGCAAACCCCCCTATTCTCTGAAAATTTGCCAGCTGGGTCATGTCATCTTCTCCTATTGCTTTCATGATGTTTTCAATCGCATTTTCTCCCTTGTTTTCTTGCTTCGTAAGTTTCTCCTTCAGCTTCCTGGAGCCCATAAACAAAGACTGATCTCTCTCTTTCATTCTCCACTGCCTATCCCTATGTAACCCCTGATTCGATTTAGTTGCCTCCATTGCAGCTTTCCTTTCTTCAATCTCTTCACTGTCTGTTATCCCTTGGCCCAGTGGCCTGTCGCTTTCCCTTCTTAACTTTCCCTGTGCACTGCTGTGGTCTGTTAGGGCTTCTACATATAGCTTAGCTCTCCTTTTACTACACCCCCTCGATTGTTCCTGATGTGATCCTCTCTTTCTCTCGGGCTCCACGATGGTCTGATATGGCCTCTGCATACAGTTTCACTCCGTTCTCTACAGTCCTCTTCTTTGTGACTGAGGTAGCAGTTTCTGATATCATGTCTACATTGCTTTTTAGTTCTTTAGGCTGTTTCAAATTTTTCAGTTCTTCTTCTAATCTCTGTATCTTAGCCTCTGCTGTTGTGACTTGCTTCTCCCACTTCCTGCTTTCTGCAGCTATCCTCTCCTCCATTATCTTGCTTTCTGCAGCTATCCTCTCTTCCATTTTCATGCTAAGCTCCTCTAGCTTCCTTCCCCACTCATGTTCCCTTTTCATGAGCTCTGCTGCCCAATCTTCCTTTGCAGACTCATCCTCCAGTCCCTAGTTTTCCGTCCTGCTCTCTGGGACCCCTTTTTTTATTTTTATTTTTAAGATGCCACAGAGTGAAAAACTATGTATTTCTGTGTGGTTGTTTTGTGGTGTGATTGCCTGAGTGTTTGTGTGGGGGGGTGGATGGAGGAAGAGGAGAAACTGAAGACAGTGGGGAAATGGAAGAGAGGTGGGGAGGAGGAAAGAGGGGGGATTATGAGGAGAGAGTGAAGGGGGAGAAACAGAGGTGGAGAGAGAATGGGAGAGGGAGAGGTGGAGGAGGTGGGTGAGAGGGGGTTCAGGGAAGGGAGTGGGGGAGAGGTGGGTGGAGGAGCAGGGGAAAGAGTGTGTGTGGGCCTGTGTGTGTGTGTTAGTTTTGTGTGTGTATGTGTATGTGTGTGTGTGATAGTTTTGTGTGTGTGTGTGTGTGTGTGTGCACGTTAGTTTTGTGTGTGTGTTAGTTTTGTGTGTGTGTTAGTTTTGTGTGTGTGTGTGTGTGTGTGTGTGTGTTAGTTTTGTGTGTGTGTGTGTTAGTTTTTTTTTTTGTGTGTGTATGTATGTGTGTGTGTATGTATGTTTGTGTGTGTATGTATGTGTGAATAGTAGTGGTGAAATTGTGTGTTATGGTGTATGGGTGTGTATGTTGAGTTTGCGAGTGACACGTTGTCTGCAGTGCTTCTCTACCTGGCCTGACCTGACACACCTGACCTACCAGTTAATGTGTGTGCGTGTGTGTGGAACTATATGTGTGTGGATTTATTGTGTGAAAAGTAGTGGTGAAATTGTGTTATGGTGTATGAGTGGTATGTGAGGTCTGCGAGTAACACGTAGTCTACAGTGCTCCTCTACCTGGCCTGACCTGACACACCTGAGCTACCAGTTAATGTATTCTATGATTCACCTGTCTGCTCGTCCTTTTCTACTAGAAATTACCAATTGCTATTTGTTACTGAGTACTTGATATCCTATTCCTTATCTTACTATGAGAGTTGACCGTTCGCAAACAGCTTAGCGGTTAGGTAATTGGAACTTACTCCCGACACCCCAAAAACCACGCATAGGTGAATACTTGCGATGCGATGCAGCTGTCCAGCGTGTAGTATCCTGTAGATTGTCCAACTCGATGTGATGTTCTGGCGTATATCCACTTTCGTTTCTTGTGTGTTAGTTACCATTTTGTCCTAGGCACATGTCAATTAGACACTAGGCCTGTTGTATGTATGTGTGTGTATGTGTGTGTAAGGAAACACTTCGAAATGTTTCTGCCCCACCGGGAATTGAACCCGGCCCCTCCGTGCGTGAAGCAAGAGCTTTACCACTGGGCCACCGGGGGCGTGTGTGTGTGTGTGTGTATGTTTGTGTGTGTGTGTGTGTGTGTATGTGTGTATGTGTATGTGTGTGTGTGTATGTGTATGTGTGTGTGTGTGTGTGTGTGTGTGTAGTGTGTGTGTGTGTAGTGTCTGTGTGTTAGTGAGTGTTTGTGGCTGACTGATTTCAGGTGATGTCAAATGGTTCCAGTGTGTTTGTGTATTTACTCACCTATATGTACTCACCCATATGTGGTTCCAGGGGTCGATTCATAGCTCCTGGCCCCGCCTCTTCACTGGTCGATACTAAGTCACTCTCTCCCTGTCCATGAGCTTTATCATACCTCTTCTTAAAGCTATGTATGGAATTTGCCTCCACTATTTCACTCTCCTAGATTATCCTAGGTTTTCTACACATATGCTGCTATATATGATAATCTATGTAACTGTATTTGTGTATACCTGAATAAACGTACTTACTTATTCCAGATTATTCCACTTCATGACAACTCTAAAGCTTAATAAATAATTCCTAACATCCCTATGACTCATCTGTGTGTTCAACTTCCTGTATCCCATCTCTGAAACATTGGAGCCCTGTCCATCTTGTCAATTCCTCTCGGTATTTTATACGTCGTTATCATGTCCCCCCTGTCCCTCCTATCCGCTAGTGTCATCAGGTTGAGTTCCCTTAATCTCTTCTCGTAAGATTTACCCTTCAGTTCCTGGACTAATCTTGTTGCAAACTTTCGCACTTTCTCCAATTTCTTGACGTGTTTGAAAAATGTGGGTTCCATACTGGTGCTGCATTCTCCAGTATGGGCCTGATGTACACGGAGTACAATGTCTTGAATGATTCCTTACTCAGATGTCGAAATGCTATTCTCATTTTTGCCTAGAGCCCATATGCTCCAGCTCTTATTTGATTGATGTGTGCCTAAGGGACATGTTCGTTATAATGCTTACCCCAAGATTATTTTCTTTAAGTGACATTTGCAGCTTTTGATTCCCTAACCTGTACTCTGTCTGCGGTCTTCTTTGTCTTTTCCTAACCTTCATGACTTTGTACTTACTGGGGTTAAACCCCAGGAGCCATTTGTCGGACCAGACTTGTAATCTGTCCAGAACCCTTTGTAATCTTAACTGATCCTCGTCCACTTGTATTCTCCTCATCAGTTTCACATCATCAGCAAACAGCAACACTTCTGAATCTATTCCTTCCATCACTGTTAACTCTAGAAGGTATTCAAAACTCAGGACGTCGTGATCTCTATCGCCTATGTCTGAACTGTTGAAAGAGCATATGAGATCAAGCATTGCTGAAACATCCTCTCCTCTCTCTCTCTGGTTGTGTCCCTAACATGTTCGTGCATGAAGTTTTCCAATACTGTCTCCAGGATCTTACCCCTCTACGTTTCATGAGACTTTAGATTTTCCCAGTCTACCTCTTTTTGATTGAAATCCCCCATAATGAGTAATTTTCTAACCATATGAGCTCTTCTGCCCTTTTCTGCCAGTGTATCCACCATTGCTCTATTGCACTCATCTTGGCCTTTACGTCCTTCCTTTTGAGATCCCATCTTTTTTATCCTGTTAGAATGCTCTAGTTCCTGCAGCTATGAATGGGTGTGTGTGTGTACTCACTTAGTTGTACTTACCTAGTTGTGGTTGCAGGGGTCGATTCACAGCTCCTGCCCCCGCCTCTTTACTGGTAGCTACTAGACCACTCTTCCTGTTCCATGAGCTTTATCATACCTCTTCTTAAAGCTATGTATGGATCCTTCCTCCACTACATCACTTCAGAGACTAATCCACTTCCTGACAACTCTGTGACTGAAGAAATATTTCTCAAGATCCCTATGATACATCTAAGTCTTCAACTTCCAACTGTGACCGTTGTTGCTGTGTCCCATTTTTGGAACATCCTGTCTCTAGCCACCTTGTTGATTCCTATCAGTATTTTATATGTCGTTATCATATCCCCCCTATCTCTCCTGTCCTCCAGTTTCATCAGGTTGATTTCCCTTAACCTCTCCTCGTAGGACATTCCCTTTAGCTCCGGGACTAGTCTTGTTGAAAACCTTTGCACTTTTTTTCTAATTTCCTTAGGTGTTTGGCTAGGTGTGGGTTACAAACTGGAGCTGCATACCCCAATACAGGCCTAACGAAAACGGTGTACAGGGTTCTGAACGATCCTTCATTGAGATGTCGGAATGCTATTCTTAGGTTTGATAGGGGCCCGTATGCTGCAGCAGTTATTTAGTTGATGTGCGCCTCAGGAGATGAGCCTGGTGTTATACTCACCCCAAGATCCTTTTCATTGAGTGAGGTTTGTAGTCTATGACCCGCTAGACTGTGTTGTGCGGTCTTCTTTGCCATTCCCCAATCTTCTTGACTTTGCACTTGGTGGGATTGAACTCCATAAGCTATTTGCTGTACCAGGCCTGCAGCCTGTCTAGATCCCTTTGTAGTTCTGCCTGTTCCTCGTAGGATTGAATTCTTCTCATCAAGTTCATCATCTGCAAACAGGGACACTTCGGGGTCTCTTTCTTCTGTCATGTTGTTCACAAATACCAGAAACAGCACCGGTCCTAGGACTGACCCCTGTGGAACCCCGCTTGTCACAGGCACCCATTCTGACACTTTGCCACATACCATGACTCACTGTTGTCTTCCTCACAGGTATTCCCTGATCTATTGCAGTGTCTTTCCTGTTATCTCTGCCATGTCCTACAGCTTTTGCCACTAACCTATTGTGTGGAACTGTGTCAAACGCCTTCTTACAATCTAAGAAAACGCAATCTACCCACCCCTCTCTCTCTTCTCATACTGCTGTCACAGTGTCATAGATCTCCAATATGTTTGCGACACAGAATTTCCCGTCCCTGAAACCGTGAGGGCTGTCGCTAATAAGCTCATTCCTTTCTAGGTGCTCCAACACTCTTCTCCTGATAATCTTCTCCATGACTTTGCATACTATACATATCAGTGACACTGGTCTGTAGTTTAACGCTTCGTGTGTTTCTCCTTTTTTTAAAAATTGGGACTACATTTGCAGTCTTCCATACCTCAAGTAGTCGCCCTGTTTCGATAGATGTGTTGAAGATTTATGTTAATGGTACACATAACACCTCTGCTCCCTCAGGACCCATTGAGAGATGTTATCCGGCCCCATCGCCTTTGAGCTAATTAGCTCACTTAGCAGCCACTTCACTTCACTTGACTTTGGCCTCTCTACACCTTAGGTGACCCAAGGGCTCATCCCGGCTTTCTCGTTATTTCTCTCACCCTTGGATACAAACCTGTCCTCAGCTTCCTTTCATATTGTTGTTATATATTCCATCATCTCGTTTACTGACTTCCCTGCCAGTTCTCTGTCCCACTGAACCCCATGCAGGAAATTATTCATGCATGTGTAGTCCCCTCTCTTGTAGTTTGGCTTCATTTGTCCTGACCTTCCTGCTTGCCTCTCCGCTTCTAACTCTAAAATGCATTCGAAGCTCAGACGTAAGTGGTCACTGGCTCCGAGGGGTCTTTCATATGTGATTTTCTCAATATCTGCACTACTCAAGGTGAATACTGGGTCCAGTCTTACTGGTTCATCCTCTCCTCTCTCTGGTAGTGTCCCTTACGTGTTGGTACATGAGGTTTTCTAGTACCACCCCCCTCATTTTAAGCCCTCCACGTTCATGGGTCCCCATGGGCCCCATGGGTTCTCTCAGTCAATTTCCTTGTGATTGAAGTTACCCATGATCAGCAGCTTTGTCCTTCTAGCATGAGCCCTTCTGGCCACTTCAGTCCACTTCAGTCAGTGTGTCAAATGTCGCTCTGCTGTTCTGTGGTGGGTTATACATCACTGCAATTACCACCTTGGGGCCTCCAGACTGAAGTGTTCCTATTATGCAGTCTCTTGCTTCTCCTCTGTCTCCTCTCTCCAGCTCATCAGAATCCCATCGACTTTCGATGAGCAGTGCCACTCATCCACCCCATATGTTCCCTCGGTCTTTAGTCAGTATCTGATATCCCGTTGGAAAGATGGCATCAGTTATCATTTCTGTGAGCTTGGTTTCTATGAGAGATATGATGTCTGGTGATCCCTCTTTGACTCTTTCATACCCCTCTTACTTATTCATTATTCCATCAGTGTTGGTCTATCATACCTTCAATATCCTCTCCAACACTGTATTCTCGGGGGTCTGTGAGGGTGGGGGACCTGAGTGTGCTGTGAGATTCTACAGCATAGTGTGGGGTGGGGGCTGTTAGTGTGGATTGTGGTTTGTGTTGGGATAGTGTGTTTGGTTGTGGGGTTCTCTCTGTGGTTCTGTGTGTGTGCTTGCGCTCTTTGTTCTGCCCTGCCCCGGTTGTCCTCTGCTGACTCTATCCATGTCTCTCTTAACCCTTTCAGGGTCGGTCCTGTATATGTATGGCTTGAAAGCCAGCGTCGGTCCCATATTTATACGCCAAAATTCTAGCGCCTTCAAATCTAGTGGAAGAAAGCTGGCAGGCCCACATATGAAAGAATGGGTCTGCGTGGTCAGTGTACACAGTATAAAAAAATCCTGCAGCACGCAGTGCATAATGAGGGAAAAAAAATCCGACCGTGTTTTTGGTTTATAACAGCGAATTTGCAGTGTATTTTCGTATGGTATTTATGACTGTATTCTCGTGTTCATGGTCTCATTTGATAGAATGAAAGATATATGACTGAAATAGAGATAATTCTGATTGGTTTCATGATGAAAAGTACCTTAAAATTGAGCTCAAATTAACGGAAATGTTCGATTTTTGCCGATGTAAAAGAGTACACAAATCACGCCACGCGTCCAATACATGTCAACCGGTACTTCAAGTACCCACCCATTCTCTGATTTTTTTTATCTTAGCCATGACCTCTTCGCCTATTTGATAATGTTTTCAATTTTTTATTTTTCCTTCTGCCATCTTTCATAGTGTGTCCTCCTCTTGCTCTCTTGAAGGACATGAATAAACACAGACTTCTTCCTCGCCTCCTCCCATTGCCTTTCCCTCTGGGTCCCATTTGTACATGGCTTTTGACTCCCTTATCTCCTTGTGGCATGGTCGTGCTTCTTCATGGGGCTTATTCCCCTCCCATATTCCTATCCTTGCTTCCAGCATCTCACCCCCTTCATTCCTCAGCCATGCTTGGTGGGACTCCTCGTTCAGTAGGTGTATACCTGCTTCAGAAGCTATGTCTCCTCTGGGCAATAGCCCCATGACTCCTTTCAGCCAATTTACCTCGAATTCTAGGGCCCATATCCTGGCTTCTGTGGCTTCAGCTTGTGACTCCCATTTCTTCTTCTCTGCCTCCATCCTCTTCTCCATTTTCACAGAAAGCTCACCTAGTTTGCTCTCCCATTGTTGTTCCATCCTTTTACATTGCTCTTCAATCCATTCTTCCTTACTTACTAGAACAATCTTCCTCTGAGCCTCTGACTTCCCCTCTGAGGCACCATTTTTTTTTAATGGGTTAGTTGTCGTAGTGTGTGTGTGTGTGCTGTTTATGTGTGTGTGTGTGTGTGTGTGCATATCTATGGGGGAGTTGTAAGGGGCACAGATATGGCGAGAGGGAGGGAAGGGGACAGAGTGATGGAGAGGTGGAAAGAAAGTGGGAAGGGAGGGTAGAGGGGGAGAAAGGGGAGAAGGGAGGGAAAAGCGAGAGACGGGAAATGAGGGGGAGGGAGAGAGAGAGAAAGGATTGAGTGGGAAATGTAAAGGGGGGAGAGAGAGGGAGGAGGAGGAAGGGGAGGTGGAGGAGGAGGAATAGGAGGAAGAGGAGGAGGATGAGGAAGAGGAAGAGGAGGAGAGGGTGAGGGAAGGGAAAGTGAGACAGTAAAGGAGAGAAAGGGTGAGAGGTTAGAGGGAGAGAAAGAGGGGATGGGAGGGAGGGAGGGAGTGAGGAGGGAAAAGGGATAGAGGGGAATGGGGGAGAGGGAGAGGGAAAGGCAAAGAGGGGAGAGAGAGAGAGAGAGGGAGGAGGAGGAAGGGGAGGTGTAGGAGAAGGAAGAGGAGGAGGAGGAATAGGAGGAGGAAGGGGAGGTGGAGGAAGAGGAGGAGCAAGAAGAGGAGGAGACAGAGAAGGAAGGGAGAGTGAGACAGTAAGAGAGAGAGAGGGTGAGATATATGGGGGGTTTGTGTATGTGTGAGTGCTAGGGTGGCTTCTGTTTATTTGTTTAGGCCCTAACGATTAGAAGGCTCTGTGTGCATTTTTGCGTACTTGCATGTGTGTGCTTGAGTGTGTACTTACCTATTTGTGTGTTTGTGTGTGTGTGTGTGTGTTTATAAGTCCCTTCATATGTACACTCTCACTTCTTATATACACACTGTCTTGGTTAAATTACTCTGTCGGTTCTAGGAACCTCTTTGTCCTGCTCCTACCCTTATTTGGCAGCTATGTTACTGTATATTTATTTACTCTCAGTTTTGATTGATCTAAGCGCCTGCGAGTGCACTCACTAGTGAGTTTATCTTCCTTATTAAATGTTAAGTGCTGTATGTATGATAATCACTCCAGAGTAGGGTTTGTGACGCCCAGCTACCTGTGATGCAGGGCCACCCACTGATCATGCAACCACAAAATATGTGATTTGTACATCACGCCTGGCAGAGGTGGTGTCTGACCCCTGCTCTGTTGTGCTCACGATTATTCTTGTTGTGACAGCACTACTGGCCATGGTTCCCCTTCAGTTCCTCTTTAAGGGGGGCTCCTTGTCGTGGTAAAGAGGCTATCGGTCTGAGGAATTGGACCTCTTGGTCTTCTTCCTCAGACCGAACCTAATTACCCCCCAATCCCCCTCCCTTTTCCCATCTTCCCCATCCTCCCTTTTCCCTTTCCTCCTCCTCCTCATTCCTCCCTTATTTCCTTCCCAGTTTTACCCTGGGAGCTTCTCTCCTCAGGCATTCTAGTTCCTAGGTAGGGGGAAGGGTATCGTAGTCCATCCCATTCCGTTGAGGTCCTTGGCGGTGGTGTAGTTTGCCGTGGAATCTGGATCGCCTGGGGATGTCCTGATCCCTCTCCGGTTACCCGGGGGGTGGCTTTGGGTATCTTTCAGGCGACGGGTGTATCTCTGGAGGCCACCTTTCGGATTCCGGGGGTGGTGGCCGAAGGCGGTATGCTTTGTGGCGGATATCCGGCCGCCCTCTCTTTTGTCCGCCGAGATGGCTCGGTGGATGTGAGGTTGCTATCCCGGATTGCTGGTTTACTGGCATGAAGGGTAGGGTATGGCACGGGTTCCATGCAGCATCTGCACTACTTGCGGTGTTGAGGTCCTCCTGGGCACGGAGGGGGATTTGCGCTCCCTTTCATTCCTCCTAGGACCTATTCCTCCACGTTCCCCCTTTTTTTTATTCTTTTTTTTATTTTCTTTTCTTTTCTTCTTTCTTTTTTTTCTTAAAAATAAAAAGAAAGAAGTAACCTAACCATGGCTGACCCAATCCATGAACCCACTACCCCCGGGCCCCTTCCTGATACCGCACCCAGTACTGACCCTGCCTCGTTAACGGACAACTCTTTGGACACCTCTCATGCCCCTGTACCTCTTGCTGGTGCCGGTTCGTCACCTGCTTCAGGTACCAGGGACCCGACTGGCCCTTTCGATACGTCTGACCTTCGCTCTTCTCTGACCTTGATTCCGGCTTCTCCCTCGACGGTGCGGCAATTTTCGAATCGCTCGCCCGTCTCCCATCGGACCACCCCCGGTCCCACACCCAAACGACCAAGACCCACACATGACGATTCGACGCTTCCTTCTCGTTCATCTCAGAAACGACCAGCTCAAACTCACTTCCCTTAAACTCTATATTTCAAACTACTCAATGGACAAAGTTTTTTACTCTGCGACCGACTTCTCCTAATACCTATCTTTCAGACCATAGTATTGGTAAAGCTCTGCTACGCCATGTTGGTAAAGACATCTCATTTCACGCTCTCAAGAGCGGCACTCGCATCATCACGGTCCAGAATGCTGGCCAAGCTCGCGATCTTTCTCTTCTTACAACCATAGATTCTACTCCTGTTACTATTGACAAGCACCATTCCCTCAATTCTTGTTGTGGTTCTGTCATTTTGCCCCACACCATTGTCCAACGGAATTTCCAGACATGTGGTGATGACATTTTCGAGCAGCTTGAGCTCCAAGAACTCCCTATCCTTAAAGTTGACACTTTTGTCCTCCCTGCCAATAAGCGAAGATGTTATCCTTGCAATATAGCTCGTTTAACATTTGACTGCCGTGAACTACCACCTTCGGTTTACATTGCAGGTCAACGTTTACAAGTCCGAAAGGTGACCCCTACACCGCAACAGTGTAGAAACTGCTGGCGTTTTGGTCATCCAGCGAAATATTGCAGGTCCATGGCCGAATGCCCAGTCTGTGGTGCTGACGACCATGCCAGTTCTTCTTGTACTCTCCCTCCCTCTTGCCTTAACTGTCATGAGGCACATCCATCATATTCTCGCCGTTGTCAGGTTTACCTGAATGAGCGGGAAATTCGTTGTCTCAAAGAGGCGGAAGGCTTCTCATATGCTATGGCCGTCTCTCATCTACGCCTTCAAGGGAGACTTCCCCGCATTTCCTATTCTCGAATTGCTAAACGTCGCCCCACTTCTGGGGTCCCAACTTCCACGGCTTCCTCTGTGGTCGCCTCATCCTCAATCACCCCTGTCTCGAATCCTTTTGATATTCTTGGCTCCGAGGTCTCTACCTCGGCTTCCCATACTATCCACACTCCTTCCTCTATTCACTCGCACACTTCTGAGTCTACACGTCCTCGTCCTTCACCTAAACCTCAGCGCCCCCCCTCTTATAAGCCCGGCAAAAAATCCCTATTGCCAGGTTCTTCGCCTCCTCTTCTATCTCCTCGTCCTCTACTTTAGTACAGTCTATAGACTCCCTGATAGTTTCTTCCATTTCTAATGTAGTCTCACATTCTGCATCTTTGACTTCCGAAACACTGGAAGCTATTGCAGAATATATTTCAGAGACTGGGCCGATGATGGACACTACTCCATCTGAGGTTCCTCATCTCTCTTCTTCGTCTCAACCCCCCCTTCCTTCACAACGTCCTCCTCCCTCTCTGATTACAGGTCTTTCGCTGCCTCCACACGTGGACTTTTCTAACCCTAGTCCATAGCTTCCTCTCACTTCCACTTCTATCTTTTTCTCCATAAATCATGGCTTATTTGCAGTGGAATATCCGAGGCCTCAGGGGTAACAGGGGTGAGCTTCAGGTGTTGCTCTCCCAGTTTTCCCTATTGGGGTCTGTTTGCAAGAACCCAAATTACAATCCACTGTTATCAGGCCCTTTTCAGGCTATAATTTGTTATATTCATCGGATCCTTTTGCGATGGAACCTTTAACAAAGTGCTCTTCTTATAAGCACTGGTGTTCCATACCGTCAGCTCTATGTCCCTTCTTCCTTACATTACACCGCAGCCCGTATCCACTTGAATAAGTGGTATACACTCTGTTCTTTATATCTCTCCCCTTCGCGGGCATTGTCTATCCCAGATATTGATTTTCTGGTTTCTTCCTTACCGCCACCCCTTCTATTACTTGGCGATTTTAACGCGCACCACTTTCTCTGGGGAGGGTCGCACTGTGACTCCGTGGCATTCAGTTGGAGGCATTTCTTGCTTGTCTTCCCTCCATGTTTAAATACGGGTACTCCTACCCATTTTGATCCCCGAACTCATTCTTTCTCCTGCATCGATCTTTCCATCTGCTCTTCATCAACTGTCCTTGACTTCACCTGGTCTGTCCTCCCGGACTTACATGACAGCGATCATTTCCCAATCATCCTAAAGTCCCCTCTGTTTTCTCCACCTCCTCATTGCCCACGCTGGCAATTTGACCGGGCGAAATGGGACCTTTACGCACATCTTACTGCCTTTCATGAGGTTCCTACCTCGTCCTCCATTGATGAGGTGTTAGAGGTGTTCCTTTCACGGACTATTTTGCGGTCATTGCTACCCACCTTCGCACCCGTTGGCAACAACGCTGGTCTGACCTGCTGAATAACAAACTTCATTCTATTAAACCGGTTATAGGTTTCTGGCCTTCTTTTTGTCACCAATGTCGAGGTTGGGAGACTACACTCTCCCGTCTTCGCATCGGCCACACTCGTCTTACTCATGGGTATCTCATGGAGAGGCTCCCTGCCCCTCTCTGTGAGCATTGTCAGGTTCCAGTGTCTGTTCGACATATCCTGTTGGATTGCCCACTCTATCAACGAGCACGCAGAATTTACCTCCAACGACGTCTTCGCTCTGCGGCCCTTTCTTTACCTTCCTTCTTGCTGATGGACCCTCCTTTAATCCTGACTCTCATTGACTTTTTGACAGAAACTGACTTACTACACAAACTCTGAAGATTATACCTCTAGCACCTCCCTCAGTCCCTTCTACCTCGATCTTTTGCTACCCTCCACCCCTGCACTATCCACCGTCATCTTGCACTCCATACCCTACTAATCGTCCATCTCCCTCTTACAACCCACTCTCCCTGCATCCTACAATAACCTGCAGCGCTGTATAACCCCTGTGGTTTAGCGCTTCTATTTGATTATAATAATATAATAATCCCCTTCAGTTTCTTCTTCTCATTACCCGTGCTTCAAAAACCGTTCTAGGTTTGCACTATGCTATCATGTAAACAATATAAACCCTTATTGTCCGCACTTGTTTCAGGAAAACACCCAAGTCTCAAAAAAACTGGATATATTCTCTTCGATTTTTTCTTTAATTTCCTCTCACTTTATGTTTGTTTTATTACTCGCTAACTGATCTATCGTTATTCCCCTCACTTTGTGATTGTTTTATTGACCACCAGCCTCTCTCTCTCTCCTGGCACTGATTCCACTTTCAAATTGTTTTATGTAAATTGTAGTCTTATAAAATGTATGGAAAATTTAATTGTGTGTGTACACACCTAATTGTACTCACCTAATTGTGGTTGCAGGGGTCGATACTTAGCTCCTGGCCCCGCCTCTTCACTGACTGCTAGTAGGTCCTCTCTCTCCCTGCTCCATGAGCTTTATCATACCTCGTCTTAAAGCTATGTATGGTTCCTGCCTCCACTACATCACTTGCTAGACTATTCAACTTCCTGACAACTCTATGACTGAAGAAATACTTCCTAACATCCCTTTGACTCATCTGAGTCTTCAACTTCCAATTGTGACCCCTTGTTTCTGTGTCCCCTCTCTGGAACATCATGTCTCTGTCCACCTTATTTATTCCACTCAGTATTTTGTATATCATTATCATGTCTCCCCTAACCTTCCTGTCCTCCAGTGTCGTCAGGCCGATTTCCCTTAACCTTTCTTCATAGAATATTTCCTTAGCTCCGGGACTAACCTTGTTGCAAACCTTTGCCCTTTCTCTAATTTCTTGACGTGCTTGACCAGGTGTGGGTTCCAAACTGGTGCTGCATACTCTAGTATGGACCTGACGTACACGGTGTACAGTGTCTTGAACGATTCCTTACTAAGATATCGGAACGCTATTCTCAGGTTTGCCAGGCGCCCATATGCTGCACCAGTTATCTGGTTGATGTGTGCTTCTGGAGACGTGTGTGTGTGTGTGTGTGTGTGTGTGTTTGTGTGTGTTATATCATTACAAATACTCAGCAGAAATACATGCAAAACGTCTTGTACCATAATATAAATTTACCCTATTTATATACCTTCATTAACTTAGAATATTACATTAAGCTGGCCTTTACAGCAGGGGTTATAATAAGCGACTAATTTACATGAATTTTCAAGGCGTTTCACAGTAGAAGTTTGAAGTTAGGATTAAAGTTTGGCAGTTTGGAAACTTGGCAGATTCATGTAGGTCTCGGGAGTGACGCAGGAAGTAGAAGAGGAAGACCTGTGTGTACTCACCTATTTGTACTCACCTATTTGTGGTTGCAGGGGTCGAGTCATAGCTCCTGGCCCCGCCTCTTCACTGATTGCTACTAGGTCCTCTCTCCCTGCTCCGAGCTTTATCAAACCTAGTCTTAAACTATGTATGGTCCCCTCCACTATGTGTGTGTGTGTGTGTGTGTGTGTGTGTGTGTGTGTGTGTGTGTGGTGTGTGTGTGTGTGTGTGTGTGTGTGTGTGTGTGTGTGGTGTGTGTGTGTGTGTGTGTGTGTGTGTGTGTGTGTGTGTGTGTTTGTGTGTATATTCTGGAGAATGCATTTTCATCTGATTTAGGTACAGACGTGACTTCACTCGAAGGAAACTGCAACATACCAGAGCTTGTCAGGCGGGTCACCACAAAACACCGAAAAGTCATTTTCCAAGATCTCTGATAATAAAAGTATTACCAGAGGATGCCTGCTGTTCCAAGAGTGGGAACCGAAGGTCTATCTATGAATCTTGTTACTTATTCTGGATGGCCTGCTGCCATTATGATCTGAAGACTAATGGTCAGTACTCTTATGTATTCAAGAAGTTTTTAAGCCTTGTGTAGTTAAATGTCTAGTGTTTTGCACTAGTTAGAATAAGAGGTGTTTTTCGTAGAAAAAAACACCTAATCTTTTTCACAGAATGAAAGTAAACAAGTCAGAAAAAATAAGTAAATGCAGGGTGGTCTTAAGTGGCGTACTGATTGTGCACGAGGAGGGGGTCGCTTAATCAAGGGCAAAGACAAGAGGACAATTCATCTTAAATAGTACACTAGGAGACTTCTTGAAAAATCAGGAAGTCGAGCATCAAAGGATCACTGAAAGAGTCCTACTGGCCAGCAATATGCTATATGTTTCCGATGTTCTAAGGATTTGTAACTGATGGGTGTACCCATCGGGAATTTCCTTGTCTTCTAATTAAGTGTGTTAAATACCTTGATAGTTGAAGACTCTAGTTTTCTGCGGTTTATGTTTTAATTTTCATGTCATAATAGTTTAGCAATCCTCTACGACATGACGAGGGAGTGGAAGCTGCAGTGATGAATGCAACCATTACTGATGTCAATTTTACACAAATACTTTTATTCATAGAGGTGTGGAGAAACACACACCTCTATGAATATTTTACACCCATGTGTTTGTGAGTGTTGTTATGGGTGGGAAGGATCTCGTAATGTCACTGATTGTTTTGGAGGTATTTCCATCCACTTCAATGTTTGGTTTCTGTAGGATGGTTAAGACTAAGGTGGGTGTGGTACCAATAGGCAAGACGATTCTGCATTCAGTGTATATTTTGCCTTTAGCGGCATTGTGTATCAGAGTTGCCTTTTGTTTGATATGAAAGATTATGCAAAGATAGAGTTTGAAAATTTAAAACTGATTTAAGGTCTTCTTTTTTTTTTGCTCAGCATTCAGTAGATCATAGCTGTAAACTTAATGTGTCTATTGAAAGAAATAATTAAGTACTCCTCTCTTGATTTTTAGATCATCATGTGAGTAAAAGTTCATGTGATCATCGTTATTAATTTGGCTTAATAAATGATGATAACTGGTGTTGAATTACAGTGTATTGTATTATAGGTGAATGAACCTGAATAGACCACCACATGTACAGCATTATGACACAACACAATACCTGTGCGAGGTATGTCAACGATATACTGGTGGTGGTACCTGTGCTCTGCCACCTGCAATACTTCAGATACCTACTAAACAAGATAAACCTGCAAAACAATTCACCATAGAAAAAAATTAATGACACACTATCTGTTTTGGACTTCCTACTCTCCCGATAGGGTGATCAAGTTAAACGATATGTTAATACGAAACCCATAACTAAGGATGACCTGGACTACGTTTACTTACATCGTGATCTGAAACCAAAAAAAAAAAAAGATTCATTATTTGCAGCAATATTGTATTAAATGCTGAGCAAGTCTACAAGAAGAAATTATTATTCGCTCTCAATATCCCCCCTCAAATATTAATATTCTCTCACTGATACACAAAACTGCAAGAACCACTAGTAATACTGACTCATCTGACCCACTTCTATCACAGCGAATATTGACTTTCTTCTTTTACGTAAAGTCAGAATTGATGTAGTTGAAATTATCAACAAAACATAATCAGAAGAATCGTAAGTTTTCCCCTCACTTAACAAACCATTTAAATATTGTTGGGGCTACCATTATTACATATTACATAATTACCAAGAAACACACCAGACACCCCTTTCAGTATTTTTTTAACATATTTCAACATGAAGTAATTTTACAGGAGAAGGGGTTACTAGCCTCTTGCTCACGGCATTTTAGTGGCCTCCTACGACACGTATGGCTCACGGAGGAAGAATGGAAACAAAGAAGAGCAAGAACTATTAAGAAAATATAAGAAAACTTAGATGGGTGTGTATACATATACGTGTACATGCATGTGTAGTGTGACCTAAGTGTAAATAGAGGTAATTATGTTAATAAAATTATCGACAATATGTTATGTAAAAGTACAACTAATACGACATTTTATTGTGGCATTTGAAGTAGCAAGATATACATGTTATCTCGTGTGTTTATAAGACAGATAAAGGACACCAGCACTTTAACCATCGTGTAAAACAACGCCATTGTCGACACCCGAGTGAACACAACCAATACCATTACCAAGAGACTTAGTAATGGTATTGAGTCAAGTACAATCTTACTTTTTTACAACACAAAGCTGAGACCCATCTTACACCCTTACACTTTGTCTCAGGACATCCCGCCCCATGTGACTGTTTTTAGCTATATATGACTTACATCTTGCCTTAAAGCCCTGTAAAGGTAAATGCCCTGGATTTTCTTAAGTAATGAATAACGTGCTACAGTAATAAGTCAAGTCTTATTAAATTGTATGATTTATCCAGATGTGGAGGTCTGGCACGTTTCCAAACTCGTTGCGCTAATCGTATGTTACACAGATTCCCAGAAAGCCTGGGAGATTAATGGAACCCTCACTACTTTTTTTCGTATAGTCATGAACTTGTTAAATGAGCTACAGTGTACCTTATGCTCTCACAGACACCAGCACATTATATCATTTAATAATTTAAAAACATAGCCTTGCCTTCAGCCGCAAACACTTTGTTATTGTTGCGTTTCTGGACACTGAGAAAGCCTTTGACATGACATGTCAATAGGGAATAATAGGTCGTCTTTTCAGTTTTACTGACACCTTTAAGGATAAGCGTTTGTCTGCCACTCTCCACACACACCAGGTCACTTCTGACATATTTGTCCAAGAATATGAGATGATGCAGCCTAACATTGTTTTCTGTATTTTTCGATGATATTCTGTCTCCAGCTTCCGTTCCGAGACTTAAATTCTCACTGGATGCTTATGATTGTTGATGGATTGTTGCATTCATCTTCGCCTGTGCAATTTTCCACTGGCTGGATTCAGTTGTCTTTACTCATTCTACCTCTCCTGTCACCATTAATCTAACACTTGGTAATAATGTCATTCCGGTGCAGCCTTCTGTTATGTTCTTCAACTTCCACTTTGACTAGAGGTTCAAAGTTGCACTTAGCTTTTGAACATCAGGTATCTTACTGCACATACTTGGATGGTGCAAAGATACTTTAGATTGCCATTATTAATAGAGTATAAGACCCTGATTAAGTTGGACTATGGCTCATAGGTGTATGCTCTAGCGAACGATTTTACCTTGAGGAAGTTGAATGTGTTACAAAATGCAAGATTGCGCGTGTTTAGGAGCACTGCAGTCTACCCGGATTGAGAAACTGGAGGTGGAAGCAAATGTGCCTTCAGTCTATTCAACCGAAACTATATAACACTGGTACGCTGATGACCAGGAAGTCATCAGTGAACCACCTGCCTGATAGAAATTCAACAAAGCTGCTACAGGTGAAACGAAGTTGCTTCCCCAGTCCCATCCTTGGCCCGACACAGCTCCATACAATGTCATGTTCTCTCTGTTCCTACAGGCGTGAATCAGAGGTGAACGAAAATACACACACTAAGAAAGGAAAAATGAGGAAAAATAAGAGTTAAAAGAAAAGAAAGGTAGGGCTCAATTCTCTCAAATATATGCTGCCACCACCTGCTATTTTATTATTAGTAATTGTAGAGGTAAAAGTATGTAAATTCCAGCAGAAGAGAGAGGCACAGGATTGGGATAAGGAAAACCCCAAAGGTATCATACACGGTAATTAAAACATAAGGTATTAGTTCTGCTAAGTAGTGGCTTTTAGAATTGCCTGGCCTAAAAACTGAGCAGTAGACACCTTACCAGGGTTTTGACTTTCAGCACGGGAGGGGGGAAAGGTTGTATAATATGTATAAAGCAGTTTAAACCTCCCTGAACCCTGTGTGTATAACTCAAGGGAATATGAACATATACTATAAAAAGAAAACTCTTACAATTTACTAAACAAACACACCTTACACAAAATGCAATTGAAGACAAAGAAACATTTTCAAACCTATACTTCAAAACGTTCAAAATATTCAAGACTTCAAATAAAACCTTTCAACACACCTTACATAACTAGACACAAGACCACTCTCGTTACCATGGCCCTCTCTCCACAGGTGGCTTCTATGGAACTCTGCCATAACAAAAGCTAATGTATTTTAGCGCTTATTTGCCTTATCATAGCTTATATGAGTACTTTCATGATCCAATTGATATATATATATATATATATATATATATATATATATATATATATATATATATATATATATATATATATATATATATATATATATATATATATATTACTTCTCATTATGGAATGTTATTCTCCTTATTTTCTATCGGTCTTTACATAGTCTGATCTCTAGTAGTACTGTGGTTCCTTCCAGGAACTAATTTCGACTGTGGAAAATTTGACATAATTTTCCTAAATTTATAAATTTCAATAATGTAATGTGTTGCTGGTGATTTAAATTTAATTTTCGAGTGAAAAAAGAAGCAGCAGTCGCGGAGAAAGGAGGGGAAGGACACCATAATGAATTTTTTTTTTTATTTAAAAACATTAGTAATACATATACAATAAACAAACGCGCCAACAGGCATAACACTTACAAAGACATAACATCAGAATTATGAACTGAAGCTCATGACTGTACAGGGAACCAGTAAATCAAAATGACAAAACATGTATCCAAGAAACTATTAAAAATAGCTCAAAATAAGGAACAATTAACAAAGTGAACATGAATAATGACAAAAGGCTAATAAACCCAAAAACATCTGTACACACGACAGACGAAAAAACAGAAAAAACAACACATACTCCCCCCACCCCATACCCTCATGATCAAACCCCAGTACCCTCACTGCACATAGCTCATCACATATACAACTCACAATAAACAAAGCAATCTTGTCAAAGGAATTATAGGGGAACACTGGTCACAATAACCGTCGAATTGAATCGGACGCCATCGGGGTAAAATTTGAGTGGAGCCGCCTCACACGACGATTAAATAATGCAGTGACGTCCACCCGTGCAAAACGAGAAGCCATTTACGTAAAACCACTACAATAGAGTGGTAAAATTTGTAAATATCGAAGGACACCTCTGACTTCCCTACAACTACAAAGTTTCGCTAACTTATATTGTACAGTAATTTTACGTTGGCCTTCGTATTTCTAACTGGCTAGGTAGCGTTGTGTTCCACCTGTGGTCCAAATTGGTAAGTGTTAATATTAAGAATTTAGTTAATGTTTTCACCATATGCTGTTATAGTGTTGATATTATGTGTAACAGACCCTACCACGTTTTTCAGTCAAGTCAAACCCAACTGATACACTCCACATACAATTGTACCAGAATTATCGGTTGTCTTAATAGTAATACATAATTTTAGGTCCCGCTTATTATGAATGTGGTTTGAAGAGTGTGGGCATCGGAGGAGTCATTTTCCGGCAACCTATTGTGACTTAAGTCCCACTTGCTTCAGAGGTGCAACGAAAATTGGTGAGTAATAATTGCCTTAGTTGCATCTTACCCAAATTACATGTATAAACATAATATTGAAGCTCGTACACATAATTTCTCACATCGACAGCGTCTCTAGTAAATCTTTAGCTTTTCCTCATTGCACCTGTTTACTGCTAAACCCAGTAAAAATGTTCATGGTTTAATTACATAATTCAGACGATAACTCAAAACAAATATTGAAACATGAATTACACATAAATATTACAGACAAATGAAACATGAAAAAAAAAAAAAGGTTACCAAGAATAAGATGAAACGCAGAAAAAAAGAAAGACACTCAGAAAAATAGTTCAATAACTAATATAAGAAAATAGGTACACAGCTAGGTTAGGCATCAGACACAGGTTAGGCTACACATTGAAAAAACTACAACAAAACAGAGTAAGCAAAAGTCACAGAGACAAATAAATCAGCATCAGCATGAAAGACAATTTAGGCAAGGTATAGGCTACAAAACAGTAGGACAGTATTAGGATAAGCTACAGATTGGAGGATTAATTAAGAAAGAAATAGTTTTACTAAACATCTCTGACAAGTAATATTAGGAATGTAGTAAGACACTAAAAGAAAAGTAGTTTCAAAGCCTTTTAGGATACGATAAGGTAGCCTAGCCTAGGCGGCTAAGTCACGTGGTTACAACATAAATATGTCAGTTTACATTCTTAATTTATTACTAGTTCCACCTTTAACTGTAATTTCACAATATATATTATAATTATACTAAAATGGTACTATGTATAAGGCACACCTACATGACTGGCTTAACTTTTCAGGCTTTGACTGGATTTCCCAAGTTGTTATATCTACTCTGCTTTTTCTCAAGAAGACATCTTTATATCAATACAGGAGCTTTCCTAGATACAATCAACACTTAACCATTGTTACTGACTTACCTGTTAGCAGCAGAAATCGGTATATATATTTGAAAAATGCTGTTCAAGCAGGAAAGGTGCCTGAAGTGGGCCCTCTGTTACCCACTCTTCTGTTTAGTATTTCCTCCCTAAACCTTCGTACAAAGCACTCTATAAAACAACATCACTTTAAAACACCTTAACATTGGCTCTCACCCATTTATTATCTCTTAATAATACCGGCATTAATTATTACAATAAGTGATAACTTTAGGACATTAACCTAATAGACAAAACCTTAATAGATTGGCCACCCAGCTCTTGTAGGGTGCGGGTGTGCTGTTCCCTGGGCTGCCCCCTAGCGGTGATCAACGACAACTTCATTTTCTGTAAACATGGCGACGGCGAGCAGACGCAGGCTCAACACAGTCTGTATAGATATGGTGACTGGGACTTTGCAACCGGCTACTGCGGCTACAGTTCTGCCAAACATATTACGAGACGTCTATGGACTGGAGACAGCAGATTTGTATGGTGTGGTGCTCAACGGCATTAATAGAGTTTTTGTAAAACTCTTAACGGCTGAGGTGTACGAAAGTCGACCGCCATCAAGACTGAGTCTATACGGTACATTCTGGCCTACAAGTACGACTGAAAGACGTGTCACGTACTTACACGTGGATTAGGGTTAAGAATGTGCCATTTGAATCGGACTCAGTGGACATCAGCGAAGTATTTGGAGCTTACGGCATTGTGCATGCTGCCATAGCCAGGAAGCGGAGCGAGGGTCCGATGGTGGGCCTTTTTGAGGGGACATACTCCCTGAAAATGACATTACGCAAGCCGATTCCATCTTACGTCATCCTGCCGGAATTTATGACCCAGCTATACGTGACGTACATGGGACAGCGAAGGACCTGCAGGTTGTGTGGGTCGTACGAGCATGTGGCTGCTGACTGCATGCGGAGGACGGGACAACGGGTGGATGCTGGATGACGAGACCTGGAAGTAAGGATGCACGAGGTTGTGCAGGATACAGTGGACGCTAAGGAGGCCGGCACTAGATTATGGAGCGAGATTGTTGAAGGATCGCAGGAGGTGTGTCATACGTTGCCAAAGACGTCTGTACAGGAGACTGCTGCTGGTGGTGAGACGCACCCTGACAACGGCGAGGATTCCCCTTTGGAGGAGGTATTACAGGAGATATTGGACGACCCGTTGCCAGTACTTAGTGTGGAGGCATGTGAAGGTTTGGATGAGGCAGTGAGTGTGGTGGATGAGTTGGTGAGTAGCAGTATTGAGCAGCAGTCTTTAGTCCGAGAGCACATCACGGTTGAGGTGCATCGGCAAGAGAGCGTCGAGAGGGATGATAGTATGGAAGTGGTGCCTGGATCAAGGAAGCAGTCGGGCACAGTGACTGATAGTGAAGATGTATTAACCCCAGCACAGAGGACAGGTAAAAAGTCGATGGTGGAGGTGGCGAGAAAGGACCTGGGAGTTTTGCATGATAGAGAAAAGGTCAAGGGTGGGAAGCAGATGAGTAAAACAGGAGGTAAGGGGAAGGCGGTCTCGCAGCCTCCACCGCGGCAAAGGGCAAACCCTTACAATTGTTTTCAAGTGCCTAACATTAAATGTAAATGTTCTGCGGGAGGAGATTAAAAGGGCATGGGTAGAATGCACATTGAGGAGGTATGGTGTGAATGTGGCTTTTTTACAAGAACATAATTTTCGGTGTGGAAGTGAGTTGCAATTGATGGGATATAAGGTGTATGCTGGTTCGTTGGGGAAATTAAAGGGCGGGGTGGTGGTAGCAGTCGCAGAATCTAGCCCTTTTAAATTATATGCTTGGGAAGAGTGTGAGGGGTCGGATAGTGAGGGTAGAGGGGAGTGGGGTGGAGTGCAGGTATGTTTCTTGGGTGTATACATGCTGGCAGAACATTCCAGGAAAGTGAAGGTGGAATTTGTAAGGGATGTTATGATCTATGCTTTCAGCGGCTTACCTGGGGTGTCGATAGTTGGGGGGATTTTAACTGCGTAATTCGGGAGAGGGATGTTGAGCCTAAGGGGGCGGGTGTGTGTTGGTTGAACTGAGGGATTTATTACGAAGCGCGGGGTTGGGGGAAGTTGTTGAGGTAGGGGGTTTGGGGGAGCATACTTTTGTTAGGAGGGGTTATGGGGCTAGGTTAGATAGGATTTATGTTTCGGGGTCTGTTGTGGTAGGTAGGATTAGTTATTTGGATGTGGGTTTTTCTGACCACAGGGGGGTGTTGGCTGAGGTAGATTGGTCGGGAGTAGCTAAGTGGTATAGGGGATATTAGAAATTGAATGTTAGATTGTTATCGGGTGAGGATAAAAGGGTTGAGTTTGAGGGTTGGTGGGGTAGGTTATCGGAATGAGGTCGTCGGGAGGAAGATTTGGTTGGTTGGTGGGTGTCGGTGGGATAACCGCACATACGTATGTTTTAACAGAGATTGGGAAAGGAGGAGGCGGAATGGCGATATGGGATGCAACGATATATAGAAGGCCTGTTACAGAGTTGTTATGTGAGAGGGGACTATGCAGTTACGGGAGAGATTAGGGAATTGAAGAATAGGTTGATAGAAATACAGAATGAGAGGTTTGGGGCGTGTAGGATGAAGGCGGGTATAGATGATGTTTTGTGGGGGATAAACCCTCAAAATATGTGTTAGGTCAATGTAGAGTGCGTAAGGAGAGAAGGACAATGGAATATGTGGAAGTAGAGGAAAGTGCGGATGGTTATGAGCGGGGAATGAATATTAGAGGTATAGAGGCGATAGGTGTGTACGTGGACAAGTGGTTTCAGAGGTACCTGAGTAGTGTGGATGTGGAGTTGGAGGTTTGTAATATTCTTACAGAGGGGATTGTGGGGAGGTTAGTGGAAGGGGATAGGGAGGGTATGGGGGTGGTAATTAGCTAAGAGGAGGTATGAGAGGCGGTGAGTGGGCTTAGTAAAGGCAAATCTCCTGGAATAGATGGGTTGGCAAATGAGTTTTATAGGGAACACTGGAATAGTATGAGAGGTTGTGTGGTGGAAGTGATGAATCAGATGAAGAGGGATAGGAGGCTGGAGAAAGGGATGGGAATGGGTGTAATGGTTTTGGTGAAAAAGGGAAAGGTAGGTAATATGTTGAGTAATTACAGGCCACTGGTGCTCATGAACGCAGACTATAAGATCTTTTGAAAAATATTGGGAAATAGATTGAAAAGGGTGATTGAGGAGGTGATTGCGGGGGGCAGGGGGGAATCCCGGGTAGAGGTGTGCTTAAGGGGCATGAGAGGATTAAGGGGTTTTTAGATAGTGGTAGGGGGCATCTTAGCTTTGGACTGGAAAGGGGCGTATGACAGTGTGGAACGTGAGGTGTTGTTTGAGGTGATGAGGAGACAGGGTTTCGGGGAGGAGGTAGTGGATTGGGTTCGGTCATTATATGAAGGTGCAAGCGTTAGAATACAGGTGAATGGCAGGCTTGGGGGTGTGGTGGAGATGGATAGGGGTCTGTGACAGGGTTGTCCCCTGTCACAGATTATCTTTGCATGCGTGCAAGATCCATTCTATAGATTAGTGGACGGTGGGGTACAGGGAGGGGGAGGCAGCGGGATTGAGGGTGTCGTGGGTTATGTAGACGACACCACGGTGCTCTTGGGGAATGTGGTTGGTTTCGAGACAGTTCGAAGGTGTTTAAGGACTTTTTGTGCGGCCACTGGGATGAGCGTGAATGGTGCTAAGTCGAAAATGTTGGAGGTAGGATCCTGGGTGGGGGGGGGCTTGGGTCAGGGGTATGGGTGGATCGTGGTGGATAGCATCACTATCTGTGGAATTGTATACATTAGGGATAGGAATCAGACGAGAGAGGTGAATTCAGGTCAAGTGGTGCAAAGGGCGAGGTGTGTATGTGATCTCACTTTGTGACAGAGGGTAATTGCTATCAACACATTGGTCTACAGTAGGATTTGGTATGTTGCTGGCATGTACCCACTGTTGCAGGTGGATGTGAAAGAGTTGGAGCAATCGAGTTTTCAAGTATATCTGGGCGTATGGGAGGAATTGGTTACGGAAGGAAATTGTTAGGAACAGGGTAGGGATGGGTGGTTTGGGTTTAATTTGGTTGGAGCGGAGACTGGTGTGTATGTATGTGAGACGGTGCTTGGTGAGGAGAGGGGGCTTGGGGAGAAAGGAGGAGGGTGGGGTGGGGGTCATATTGAGGGAGGTGAGTGAATGGTGGGGGGAAAAGGATTTAGATTACTGTAGAGATTTGTTGAGGAATTTATTGGTAATTACGGAACCGCATAAATTGAAGGTGAATAGGATGATGGGTCTTGGTGCGGAGGCTAAGGTTGTAGAGGGTACGGCGGTTTTTCCGGTATATGATTGGGTTCGGATATGGAGGGGTTTTCGAAGACTTAGGTTACGCGCAAGAGATCGGGAACAGATGTACAGATTTTTACATGGGACGGTAGCATCCAGGGCGGTATTATTCAGGATGGGGTTGGTACAGGAGGGCAGGTGAGAGAGGTGTGGTATGTTGGAAACTGTGTTGCATGTGATATATTTCTGTGAAGCTTTGGGGCGGTACAGGAGTGGATGGGGTGGTATGCAAACTTGGGGGAGGGGGATACAGTTGTTGAGGGCACTATACCTGGAATTGGGAGGGTTGGATGGCAGGGTTAGGAGGGTCTCATGTATTGTTTGGTGGATTTCGTGTTGGGTCATGGAGATTGAAGGAGGTGAGAATAAGGGAAATAATTAGGGCTTTGGCTGCGGAAATGTACCATACGAAATGTAGAAACAGGCAGGTGTATGGGAGGATTGGGATAAGGTTTTTAGTTCAGCTTATAGGAATTTAAGGGTGGGAGAGTTATTACATGGTTGTAGGGGTTGAGGGGCTTGGTTCTGTGACTTGCTTGGGGATGTGCGGTTGTTGTGTTGGTATGGTTGTGTAGTGGCTTTTGATTGACTGAAATTGATAAGGTTGGGAGGGGGCGGTTTGGTGTGGTGGAGATGGATGACCTTTATACTGGGGATGGGAGACTGGTGGGTGTGGGAGTGTATGTTGTGTGATCGGGTGGGGTGTGTGGATTTGGGTGGGTGAGTTAATTAAGGGGGGGATGTCATGGGGGAAAAGTAAGGGTTTGCCTGTCCCGTGCTGGGTGTTACGTTTGGTGTAGTGTGTTGATGTATTGTTTTATTATTTAAGAACTTGTGTATGGTTTAAGGTACCGAAACCTGATTGGTGGGTTCCATGGATTTCATGTTGGACCAAGACATAGTGATGGTAAAGGATGGTAACATTTTAGGTTACTGTCAGCTGGTTTGGTGTACTTTGTGTATATATTTCTCATTGTACACGGTGTTGGTATTGTTCTGACTTATCATGTGAAGTTGAACTGCATTAATAATGAAAGGGACCAGTGGTACCTGTGGTTTCAGGTCCTGGGTGTGAGTGGGTATATGTGGAGTGCATGTAATCTGTATGTATGGGTATAATATATATTGTACTTATGTGTGGGATACTATGGTACTTTGTGAGAAATGTATGATTGATTGGTGTACGTACGACATTACTGTACTGGTGGATGTGATGTAGTATGGCATTGAGCACTTATTGTATTAGGCATGGACATATAATTGTAGAATACGGGTCCGGCGCCAGTGGAGATTTATGTTTTATGTTTTCCAATTTGTACATTTATCCTGATATAATTTGGGTCCCTCATAGTTATGTGGGATTATGATTCTGGTACATGTAAAGGTGCGTATAATTTATGCACATAGTGGTTGGCAGGGATAGAGACAGTTTTATGTTTTCTGGAGATTGATTATATGTATGGTTTGTTCTGGTGTATTATTGCAATTATTTGCATTTGTGATTGCGGTCACAGTTATTTATGAACATGTTTATGTATATCTGTCTAAAACTAATAAAAAAATGATATCGGACCTATGTAGCGCATTTCAAATGCACTACACAAACACAAGGAGAAGACCACCAAGACATGCATTTCTGAGATTGCCTACTCAAGGTTAGAGGGACTGAATGTTCAGCTGCAGTTAAAATCAAAGTAAAAAATAGCTGTAATAGCTCATCAGTGGAGGACGAAGACCGGTTCCTTACTAAACACGATGTGACGCAAGTAAAGGTCCCAATTCACCCATTCAAATTGCCAACGTGGCCTTTGAGGAGGGCGAGAAAATGAATGGGTAGTAAGAAGGATAGGAAAATGATCACTGTCATGCAAATATGGGAACACAGACCAGGTAAAGTCGAGTGCCGTTGTGGAGGAGCAAACTGAGATACTGAGATATCAATGCAATGCACAACACAAATAAAGTGCGAGGGTAAAAATAGGTGGGAGTACCCGTATTTAAAACATAGAAGGAAGAAAAGCAAGAAGAGCCTTTAACTGATCGCAACGGCACAGTGAGACCCCTCCCAGAGGAAATGATGTGCATTAAAAGCACCTAATATGAGAAGAGGTGGAGTAAGGAATAAACCAGACACCACTTGTTCAAGTAGATGCAGTCTGCAGTGTATTGTATTGTACTGTATTGTATAGATGCAATCTGCAGTGTATTGTATTGTACTGTATTGTATAGATGCAATCTGCAGTGTATTGTATTATATTGAGTAGATGCAGTCTGCAGTGTATTGTATTGTATTGTATAGATGCAATCTGCAGTGTATTGTATTGTATGTATAGATGCAGTCTGCAGTGTATTGTATTATATTGAGTAGATGCAGTCTGCAGTGTATTGTATTGTATTGTATAGATGCGGTTTGCAGTGTAATGCAGCCAAGTAGGATCAAAGATCTAAAGGTATGGTAAACCAGTTCACACAAGAAGTGCACTTTCTTTAAAAGTTCCACCAGGAAAAGATCTGATGAATGCAATAAAATATAGCCTGATATGGGATGGATAACAGCAGATCGCAATATAGGTTCTTGTAAACAGACACAAACAGGGAAAAAGTGGGAGAGCAACACCTGAAGTTCCCTTGATTAACCCTGAGGCCTCGAATATAACACTCTAAGTATGTCATGATTTACGAAGAACGCGTCTAAGTACTAGGAAGGTTAGTAAAATCTACATGAAAAGGTAACAGAAGTTGAGTAAGCAGCAAAGGATTGGAACTCTGCGAAGAAAGAAGTCAGAAAAGTGAGGAAGAGGAGTGATGGGAGGTGGATTAGTGTCCATCATTTTGCATCAGCAGACAATGAAGTTGAAGCTAATTCGACATCAGAGTTTAGTAGAGGGTGAGTAAAGATATGGGAGAGATGATAGGAGATACCAAAGGGGGGGGGGGATGAGAAGTTAGAGTTAACTTAGGAAGAAACATGAGAGGGAACAGGAGAGGAAGAATTTTTTTTTTTTTATATATTTTATTTAAACATACATTTTACATACACACAAATCAATATGACCTTATAACCAGTACAGGATATTACAATAATACAACCAAACACCCATGTGTATAAACACATGAATCTCGGCTTCAAAATTCCAAGTAAAAAAAAAACTTACCATCCCAATACAATGAACACGAATACAATGAAACACGAATACAATGCAACACGAATACAATGCAACATACTGACGATAAAGCACAAGACAATATAAAAATACATATCATTGGCATCATGAACAATTCTAACTGCCAGTAAGAACAACACGTAATTTATTTAATAACATAATCGAGAACTATAAAAACATGACCCCCCCCCCTCAACCCCACCTACCCCAAAAGAAATCTGCACACTAAATGTGCCTATTCCCATAACAATCATGTTTTTTTTTTTTTTAATTTTTAATGTATACGAAATATACAAAATATACAAATATCTCTCACACCCTCCTGCACAATAAATAGAAGGGATCCTGCAGACATGGAACAGGAGCTGCGACAAGGACACCCCTGTCGCAGCCCCGTCCCATGCCCACCACGGTCCCCACCCTCCCATTCACCTGCACTCTACCTGTGCCCTGCATAAAGCATCCCCACCCACCCCACTACCTCCTCCCCAAACCCCTGTTTCAATAATATGCCCTGCAACATCTCCTATTCACTCTGTCATAGGCAGTTTCCCAATCCAACCCCACGACTCCCCCTCCCTACCTTCAACAAACCCTTTTATCCTACGGTGCCCCTCCCTCATACTACGTCCAGGAACTCTTTTCTGCCCTCCCTCTAAAATATTATTTAATACCTTCTTCATATGATTCACCAAAATAAGCGCAAAAATCTTATAGTCAGCACAGAGTAAAGTTATCGCTCTATATCCCTTTAATGTCCCGCAACCCTGGCCCTTGGGTATTAAAACCACTATCCCTGTTTGCTGCTCTTCACTCATACTTCCCATTGACTTCATACCATTGAAAACCCTCAGCAATACCTCTTGCAAAACCTCCCAATGAGTCACATAGAAGTCGCCCGAAATCCCGTCCAAACCCGGTGTCTTCCCAAGTTTCTGTCCCTGCACCGCCTGCCATACCTCTTCCTCAGTAATACGTCCCTCCAAACCTTTCCTGTCCTCCTGACTAATCCTCTCTAAGATGCTACCTAAAACGAAACCACATGCCTCCTGATTATATAACCCCTTCTGCAACTTTCTCTGAAACCATCTATCTGTATAGCAACTCATGCCCTCAGTGTTACGTATCAGCTGGCCACTCCTATACCCATCTAAGTCCTCATCCACCGTTAAGGACATAATCGTCATGCCCTTCCGTCGTTCCCGAAATTTACGCAATACCATAGCTGAGGGTTTATCCCCCCATAAAACATCCTCCAATCCCCTTCTAACCCTAATGGCATGAAAATTTTCATTTTGAATCTCCCTTAATTGGCTCCGCAGTTCATCAATCTCATCCTGCGGGTACCTCCCCACCCCTTATAACACTCCCAACTGCTCCTCCAAATACCTCTGCTTCCCATACCTCAACTTCCCATCCTCAGACCCCATCCGCATGTAAAATCCCCTTATTGGTACCTTTGCTCGTGTATCCCACCATTTCACAACATCCTCGATACCATTACCCCCACCCCACAATCTTCCACACCATTCCGCTAAAACTTCACGATGTCCCTCACCCTGCAGCAAACATACATTCAATTTCCAATAACTAGGATAAATCTTAACTGCACCTCCCATCCTAACTCAACCAAAACACCTCTATGATCCGAAAAACCCATCTCCAAACAGGTTACACTGCCCACCTGTATATCCCACGTTACATAAACCTGATCAAGCTGCGCCGCATATCCTCTACATACAAAGGTGTGTTCCATGTTCCACACCCCACCCCGTACCACATCCTCCACCCCCACCGCCCCCAAACCTCCCTTAAGGCACCCAACATACATCCCGCCCCTCTAGGCTCGACATCCTTCCCTCTAATTATACAATTCCAATCACCTGCTACAATAGTAACCATAGGAAGGCCCCTTAAGGCGTAGACTAAATCATTACGAACAAAATCCTCCTTAACCCTACGATCATTGCACGCCGGCATGTACACCCCAACAAAACACACCTGAATATCCCCCACTCACCTTCCACTCTAACAATTCTACCCCTTCCCCCTCCTCCCATGTCCTCAGATGAAAAGAGCTGGTCTCCCGTTCCCACACCGTCACCCCTCCTTTAAATGCCCAGAACCTCCTGTATATAACCTATAACCTTTCAACATTAATTCCCTTCCACACCTATAATTATGCTCCTGTAGGAAGCATACATCTACATTCATACGTCTCAGTGTTGCCTCCACCTATTTCCTCTTAACCTCCGCTCGGAGGCCATTGACATTCATATTCAAACACTTGAATTCTGCAATGGGGGTTTTCCTCTCGGCCTCACGGATCCTGGCTCCACAGTCTTGAAAGTACCACCAAACCCTCGGCTCTCCTTTCCATTTCTACCTCCACCTTTCCCTTGGCTCCCCTTTTCCCTCCATTAGCTATGTCTACCCATGTCTTTTTACTGGACCTCTGTCCTGGTGTAATCACATCATCGTCAGCCTCACCACTTGGCCTCTAACGTGACTCACTCTCAAACTCCATTACCCCCTCCCCCGGAGACCTATGCACCTCCACTTCTGCAACAACCACTGACCTGCAGTTGCCCACTTCAGCACCATCAACACCCACACCCCCCTGACTCCCCACATCTCCATCTGATTCCACTACCATACTCTGCAACTCTCCTGGCAATGGACTATCCAGAATCCTCCTCAGGTCCTCAAGACTGGGGTCCGGGAACTCAGTCCCATCCTCCAGTGGACTTCTTTCAGGGGTGACCCCTGCCGCCTTCATAGTCTCACTTGGAGACTCCTGGGGCAACGTCAACATGGCCTCCTCACTTGCTTCA
The DNA here is from genome assembly GCA_009830355.1 of Cherax destructor. Taxonomy (NCBI): domain Eukaryota; kingdom Metazoa; phylum Arthropoda; class Malacostraca; order Decapoda; family Parastacidae; genus Cherax; species Cherax destructor. The sequence continues at coordinate 42,425 of WNWK01011338.1, forward strand.
ACAGCATCACTCCATTTATAAATTCCCGCAGCATTCGCCATTATATCTTCTACCACAGATGTCGCTAACAGCACCTGTTCCTCTCTGGCACCTGGCTCTGTCCGCACGTCGTCCTCACCTCGAGTCCCATTGTATTGGCCCCTTCGCCGTTCACACGTTGCTGCCATATGCCATGTGCTACCGCATAGTCGACACGTCCTCTGCTGTCCTGCATACGTCATGTACACCTGGGTACGGAACGCCTCCATCACAACAAAAGACGGTATTTGCCGCCTCAGGGTCATTTTAAGGGAGAACGACCCCTCTGGCATTCCTGCATATGGACCATGGGCCCATCTCCCTACGGTGGCAGCATGGATGACCCCATACTGGCAAAATACCTGTCTGATGTCTACCTCATCGGCTTCAAATGGAATATTCTTGAACCGTATCCACAAGTAGTGCGCCGACGCATCCCGAAGACGTACCTCCAAGTTTGTGTTGATTACGATGTTCTTCTGATACCTGTCAACGATTCCATTGTAGACACTGCCGGATGCAAACTTGACAAAAACCCTGGCAGATCCATTCAGGGAGATCCCGTAAATATCCTCTGTAGATATCCCGTATGTGTCTCTCAAAATTAAAGGCAAGAGAATGTCGGCATTGTTGGGATACACGGCTCCCTGCAGCAAATCAATGCATAAAATATGTACTCGTCGCTGGTATCCATCCACCATCTTGTAGAAAATCCAAGTTCGCTGACTCCACCACCAGGGAGCTCTGTACGCACGTCCGTTCACCACCAAGGCTGGGGAACGACTGGAAGAAATTGGGAGAGGAGAGGAGGAAAATTGTTTGGGAAAGATAAGTGAAGGAGAGGTTAAAGGAGATTTGAACTTTGGGGATGATTTGTACTTTGGAGAAGCAGAGAGGCCAAAACTAAATACCAAATGCTTAACATTACCTACAAAGTTAATAAATCACTTTCCACTGCCTCAAAATAACATTATTCACTATGTTACTCCCCTAGCCTCAAAACCCCTTGCATAATTGCTCAAAGAAAAATAATTTCTCAAACATAATCTAGTGCAAATGTTGAAACTTATATCTCATAAATGTACAAACCTGTTATAATTAATGCAACCTAATATAACTTTGTTCCTACAGCATTACCAAATAAAGAAATTCATTCTCATGTACTCTTGTGCTCCTTGTAACTCATCTAATGACCATATAAACTGTTATTGCAACACAAATAATTGATTTGATTTGTTTGAACTGATTTAATATATTGCATTATACTACAAAAATAAATTATTATGTAGTAATGATTCAAAATTGTAAAACTATTGTTTAAAAAATGTTATGTTCAAATTATGTTCAAATTTCATAGCTTAAATACTGAACTATACTTATATTGTAGATTGTTTACTATAATTTTTACCATTTAGTTCTAAGTTAATTTTAAGGGAGCTATTTACCCAGCTAACGCTTCTGTTTTGCTGCCGGCGATACTCCGTGACATATTTTGTATTTGTCATGAAGACCTTTATGGAATTGCGCTGAATGGTTCGACGAGGATCTTTGTGAAGTTTGGTACTGTGGAGGCGTGTGAAAGAACTGTGGAGAGGTATCAAGAGGAGTGCCTCACTGTCAACACTGGGTTAGCAGTCCATCTCAGGGATGCCTCGAAATATTACACTTCTGTGCGAGTTTGAAACTTGCCTTTTGAGGCCGATGGATTGGACATCAGCGAGGTGTTTCAACGGTATGGTGTGGTGCATTCTACGACTATGGGACGTTGGAATGAAGGAATATATGCTGGGTTGCCCAAAGGCTTCTTCACATTGATGGGAAAAGCCAGTTGGGCGGATGTGGTGTAAGGTGTGGGGGAAAGTTGTGTAACGCTCCCTGAAGTGTTGAGTGCTCCAACAATAGTTGAGCCTGAAAACGATAATAAGTCTGAGGATTTGGTGGAGGTGGGTGACCTCCAGGTGGACCTACCGCAACCGTTGCAAGAGATGTTGCGAACATTTATGGACGAGCCAAAGGTGGTTGTTCCCTCTGGAGTTGAAGGACATTTACAGGTGGAGGAGGGTAGGCTTAACCAGGCCGTTAGTGTGCTGGAAGCTGGGGAAGTCAGACTGCAGGTGCAGGAGGTGGAGGCTGTTGTGCATAGAGATGGGGACACAGCTGTAATGGAGGTAGAGGGAGTGTTGGGTCCCTGGCCAGAGATATAAGCGTTATATTGGTAAATTTTGTGTCTCCTGTATGTCTAGGTAGAGTTTTATGTGATGTATAGTTAACTACCCATCCGCTCGTTAACAGGTCAGGAATTCCCACCTTACCACATCATCGTACCCAATGATGGGGCCACCGGCTTCACCTCAGTCAGTCATCAGCGGGTCTTTCATAGAGGACAGTCCTCTCTCATTTCCTAAGAAGCACCTCGATTCTTGGATTTATTGTTCTGGCCTTTGTGAGGTTCCCTAGTGAGCCTCCAGCACCTAGATACTGGTGTTCATCTCTAACTCTGCTCAGAGCAAGTGTGTGTGCTGCAGTAATGGAGACACGGTGTTCGTCTCTAATGCTGCTCAGAGCAAGAGTGTGTGCTGCAGTAATGGAGACACTAGTGTTAGTCTCTAACGCGGCTCAGAGCAGGAGTGTGTTGCTATATTGGAGACACCGGAGTTTGTCTCTAGCTCTGCCAGAAGCGAGTCGTCTGCGTGTGTTGCAGTTTTGGAGACACTGGAGTTTGTCTCTAGCTCTGACAGAAGCAAGTTTAAGCGACAGTCTTAAAGAGGACTGTGTGAAAGTCTTTGGAAACAGATTCATCGGGAAACTTCTAAGTGTAGAACATTCCTATTGTGAAAGGAATGTCTTGTGACTCTAGTCATTTATTATTATAATTAAGAAAGAATATTGTGTAAGTACTCTGTTTTACGGTGACACTATTTTAAATACTCTATATAAAACCTTCTATGGTTTATTAATAAAATTAATAAAAACCACAAAGAGGGATTGTGATTTTTCGCTCCTATTGAATCCTTTATGATTTTCTTTATAACAGGATGCTCAATTCTGTTACTTTGTTGCTGGCCTGGGCGAAACAGGCCCTAGACGTGCCCAGGTCATAACAGGGAGAATCTCGAAAGAGGGCGGGAGAGATGTCAGATGATGTCCTCACACCTACCCAGCGTACAGGCAAGAAAGCATGGGTAGAGGTGTCATGGAAGGGAAGGTGGGGATCAGAGAGTGAGGAGTGTTAGGGATAAAGGAGGTTTATTGAAGCACAGAGGAAAGCCCCTTTGCCATATTCAAGTGTTTAACGATTAATGTGAATGGCCTAAGGGCAGAAATTAAATGTAGGTGGGTGGAGGTAGTACTACGACGATATAACGTAGATGTAGTTTTTATATAAGAGCATAATTTTAGGTGTGGTCGATAGTTGAGATTAAAGAGGTATAAGGTGTATGCACGTAGCTTGGGGAACTTCAAGGGTGGGGTGGCTGTGGGGGTGAAGGAGTCCAGTCCCTTTCGGTTGTTAGCTTGGGAGGAGGGGGAGGGCGGGTGGTGAGGGTGGATGGGGATTGGGGCGACATTCGGGTATGTTTCATGGGAATATTTATGCCAGCTGACAGTAATCGACATGTTAAGGAAGAATTTGTAAGGGAGGTTTTGACATATCATTTACGGGGTTTGCAAATAATTACTTTGATGGGTGGGGATTGGAATTGTATAATCAGGAAAAAAGATGTAGAACCTAGAGGGGCAGGTTGTGAGTTAGTGGTGTTGCGTATTTTATTGAGGGAGGCAGGAATGTTTGATGTGGTAAGGGGTGATGGGTGGAGGGTGGAGCACACTTTTGTGCAGAGAGGCTATGCTGCCCGGTTGGATAATATTTATGCAACAAGTGATGTTAGTGGGGAGGGTGCAAACACTTGATATTGGTTTTTCGGACCATCATGGTGTCTTACTAGAGGTGGAGTGGGATGGAATGGTCCGAAGGTGCAATGGTTATTGGAAGATAAATGTGCGTTTGCTGCGGGGAGGGGAGGGAGATCGTTTGAGGAATGGTGGGAGTCCTTATGGTTAGAAGGAGCAGGGGAATGGGAGAAGGATTTTTAGGCTGGTGGGAACAGAGTGCGAAGGAGGGAATAAGGGAATTTTACAGGAATCGAGGAAAGGATGAGGCAAGGTGGAAGTTTGGTCTTCAGAAGTATTTGGAGGAAAGCTTAATGAATGCAATGAGGAGGGTTTGTAGGTATGGGAAATAGAGAGGTTGCGGGAAGGCTGAGCGATATTCAAAATTATAATTTTGATGTGATCAGAGTGAGAAGAGGTTTAGAGATAGACAGAGGGGTAACACAATCATGGGGGTCGAAGTGTGTACTGGCATGGGAGGATATGAAGTGGGAAAGGTGCTTAGAACAACGGATAGTATAAGCAATTATGCTGATCATTGGTTTGGGAGGAAATTATCAATGAGTGAAGGGAAAGGTAGGGAGGGATGTCATTCGGGAAGGGATCCTGTGTTGTTTGGGGAGACAGAATGGGTGGGGTTGGGTGGAAGTATAAGTGACCAGGAGGTGCGGGAGGCAGTGTCTACTTTAAGTCAAGGGAAGGCACCAGGTTTAGCGGGTGACAACGATTTCTATGTAGTACATTGGGATACATTTAAAGAATGTTTAGTGCATTAGTTTAATTGTATGAAAGACGGGGGTCGGTTGGGGAGACGCAGGGGATGGGGTAGTTGTTCTGGTGCAGAAAGGGGGAAGGACCTTGGGAAATTATAGGGCGATATCCCTTATGTGTGGAGATTATAAAATCTTTGCAAAAATATTAGGGAATATAATGAAAACGGTGATTGACAAAGTCATACATCAGGGCAGTTTGGTATACCTGGAAGAAGTATGAGTGTAGGACATGGGAGAATCGGGGATTTTATTGAGAGTAGGAATGGGGTCTTGTGAATAGATTGGAAGGAGGCATATGATTGTGTGAATAGAAGAATGTTGGGAATTATATTAAGGTGTCAGGGTTTTGGAGAGGAAATTGCTGGATGGGGAGACTTTGTATAGTTCTGTGAAGGTGCGTGTGCAGGTGAATGGTAAGTTGGGGCGACAAGTAGTGATAGAAAGGGGTCTGAGACAGGGGTGTCCCATGTCTCAGATCCTTTTTGCGTGCATTCAGGACCCCTTTTATAGGTTAATAGAGGAAGGAGTGGGGAAGAGGGGGGTGAGTAGTGTGGGCATAGTAGGGTATGTAGATGATACTACTGTATTGGTGGGTGGGTTGGAAGGGCTGGTGAATGTGGGACGTATTATAGAGGTCTTTGGGGCTGCAACGGGGATGAGGGTTAATGGGGTGAGTACGTGGGTGGGAGGGGAGACTTGGGGAGGTGTATGGATGGAATGTTGTAGATAGGATTAAGATCTGTGGAATTGTGTATATAACGGATGTGAAGTGGCCAGGCAGGTGAATTCTGAAGAGGTAGTGGGTTGGGCTCTGGGTAGAATGAGGGGTTGGAGGGTGGGGGATGTTACCTTGTTGCAATGGGTGGTGGTGGTGAACACCCTTGTATATAGTAAGGTGTGGAATGTAGCTGTGGTGTATCCTTTAAGGACGGCCGACATCAGGGAATTATAAAAGAAAGTGTTCCAGTTGAGTAAGAGCTCTAAAGCCTGATTGGTAACTATGAAGAATGTTGTTGTCATTAGGATACTTAACTACTTGGCAGTACACCGCCCTCTAGAATTTTGGATATTACACTGAGTATACTAACAGGCCTATAGTTGCTGACATCAGACCTACTATTTTTCTTGAAGATAGGAGTAACTCTGACCTCCTTGAACCCCTCTGGTACTGTATTAGTGGTGATGGACAAATTTATTATGTGAGCAATGGGATTGCCAGTTTAGAAGCACCATCTTTTAGGAACTTAGACGGGGTGTTATCTGGGTGTGCTCTTAGTTGGGTTTAACCTGCTTAGTTCTTTTTGCACAAAGTCATGAGATACATTTACTAGTCGACAACTGTGGAGTTACCCTTTATTGGTATAGTATGTTTTAAATTTATCACAGTCTGTTAAAGGTATTTGATGCAGCTGGTAGCTTACTTACTAGTGTTGATGCGACAGTTGTGTAGTATGAATTAAAACAATTTGCCACTTTAGTTGTTTCGTGGCATACCTCGTTATCGACATTTAGTACTATGTTAGATCTATCTACGGGTTTATGGCTATACCCCAGCTGTTTTAGTTGTTGCCAGAGCTTTCTAGGTTATTCTTGTACTCTTCGATTTTTAGCACCAGTGCCTTGCCTTTGCGCCTTTTATAAGCCTCTGCACTTTGTTCCTCACCCTTTGGAATTCATTTAGAGCTGCAATATCCTGTCTGTTTGCCTTAAATCTTTTTATCAACTGGTCTCTGAATTTCATATTATCTAATATCTCAGTAGTCATCCAGGGTTCAGTTCTTCATTTAATCCTAACCTCTTTAACTGGTGCAATATTATCAAGGATGGCAGTGAACATTGTTTTGATATTTTCCCAGGCATCATTTACGTCCGTGCAACTTGTTATCACTGACCAGTCACAATTGTGTACATATTTACCAGTGTTTCTTTACTGTAGTTTCTAGTTGACCTAACTTTTATTGTCTTGTGTAGGCCTATCCGTTTCCTAGTGATTTTCCTGGTACAGTAAATGATGAAATGATCACTAAGACCTGTGGTAATGACCCCTGACTGACTAATGTTCTCAGGGCGGTTACAAAGTATGTGGTCAATTAGGGTGGCTGAGAACTGTGTGATCCGGGTTGGTGTATTAATTAGTTGAGTGTAACTATTTATATCCAGAATTTTCTTATACCTTTTACATAGCCCGTTATTTTGCTGTTGAAATCAGATGTTGAAGTCTCCCAGTATTACTGTCTCGTCATTGTTATCAAGTCCAGACAAGACTCTCGAAAAGTCCTCATGGGTGGGAGGGCGGTAACTAGTTCCTACTAAGATGATGGCAACACTTCAAACCATAGAATCTCAAGTTTATTGTAATTTAAATCAGGTCTTGGATTATAGGCTAAGTCGTTCCTTATGTAGGCACATACCCCAGCACCTTTTCTATTCCTATCTAAGCGTTTTATATTTTAACCTTCTATTTTGACTTCGTCGTCAGTCACCGTATCATCCAACCAGGATTCCGAGATGGATATAACTGCCGCTCTAGTTCTGTTAGCTAGAATCCTAATCTCTGCAAATTTTGGAAGAAGTGATCTTGCGTTGACATGAATAAAGTGAAGGCCTGTTTTCATAAAACAATCATAATCATCAATATATGGCAAGGGTCATTAGCATTAAAAATAGGTAAATCAGTATCATCATTGGTAAAGGGTAAGTGTGCCAAAATGCATTTGTTACAAACAAAATGAAATCTGGCACCATTACCATATTCGAACACACATCCATTATGCACTCACCCCTTACACATTTTACATACAGTAAGTTTACTGTTCTTCTTCCGTACCTTAGTACAGTGTATACATATGTCTGGTGGTGTCTGAGATATTAAGAATGATTCTATTGTTTCACATTGACCTATCAGTGCATTACATATAGAGTTAAGGTTATCATTCCTAGCTTCTAGACCGTCAGTATCACCATGATTTATCTGTCTGTTTTGCACCTGAACCATAGATTGAGGTCCTGGATTAGTATGAATATCACCACTTAATACTGCCACTATGAAAGCTGTGCGCCACTGTTTTTGTTTGGATTTGTGGTGTTGCCATACCTTGCGGGGATAGTGGCACTTACGTTTCTGGTAGGATGGCCAATGTTGGGTTTTCACTTTCAGGGAGCTATCACCTCATTCACCTTTTCCAGACCCCCTGACTGATTTCCTTCTTCAGAGAAATTTAGTATCATGATAAACATAATTATGGCAGCCTGAACCCTCTTACGCCAGCCATGGTCACTCTTACGCCAGCCATGGTCACTCTTACTCCAGCCATGGTCACTCTTACGCCAGCCATGGTCACTCTTCACTCTATCACTTCACAACAAAAATTGTTTTCTTTTTTATTTTTGTTTTATTAAAAAGAAACCACAGGACCATCATATAAAGCCACATAGTATTTATTCTGGTGTATTTAGTATGTTTCTATGCTATTAATGTCGCCTTATGTCATAATAGATCAATTGTGATAAGTAAATAAGCCTTATTATTGATATTAGCGTAGGAATAGAATAATTTGTTAGCTGCTGTGTCTTGGCCTTGACACAATTTATGCCTTGTCAGCACTTCTTCCCAGAGTAGGTTCCTGACTGGTTCTCAGACCAATCAGGAATTTTTATTATATTAGAGAGAAAAATATAAGAAATTTATAAAAAAACGGCAAAAATATTCTTGCCAAGTGAGCCGCATGCTACAAAGGCGCCGTCACCATACATGTTATAAATTACTATAATTTCTTGTAGGAATATCATATAAGGATGATAATTATACCAGGGTTTTGCCAGGAAGATCAGCTTTTTTTCGGTAAAAAAAACTCAATTTTGGTATTTTTTTTTTTTTTTTTACTCAGCTTCTCCATGTGTCAGGGGCCCCTAAGTTATTTTTTATATACATACATGTCCAAATGTCCTCTGTACCAAGATACCGTTGTGTTCCTGTGCCTGACAGGTATGGAAAAGAAATCACCACGCCCAGCCCTTCTAGGGCAGGGTAGGTGCCAAGGCTGGAGCTTGCTACCATCTGCGGCCCGCAAGCCTGCCCTTCCCGTCAGCCTCCTTGGGGCGGGAAGGTGGCAGACCAGAGAGGCCTAGCATCTATCTACCACCTGCCTCGTGCTGGTGGGGAATGTGGCTAGGCCTGGGACCAGTTGATCCCACCGCTGATGGGTACCCCCTCCCATGGGAGACATAAGTCTCTGATTCTCCCACGACAGGGAGCCGGAGCCGGGTCGCCATCTGGTAAAGACCCGGGCCGGGAGAATTCCCGGTGAATCAACACCTCCTGACAGGTATGAAAATGATCATAAGCTAAATAATTTCTTATATAAGCACATGCCCCACCACCTGACTTGTTATTATTCAAACGTTTTCATGATAGAACCTCTGTTTAGACTATTGACAGTTTACATGAAGGAGGTGTAAACTTGATGAAGATCTTATTAAAACTTCTTATAAAACACACAACAAATAACTAATTAGCAACTTTAAAAAAAAACTACGTTTTTCCTGGATGTTTAATTTACTGATGTTTCAGATATTTTTTTTCATAACCCATCTGAGATAAATGAGAAACCTATCTATGGTAACTGAGTAACCCAGCTAAGATAACTGAGTAACCCAGCTAAGATAACTGAGTAACCCAGCTAAGAAAACTAATTAACCCACCTAAGATAATTGAGTAATGCTGCTAAGATAACTTCAGTAATACTGCTAAGATAACTGAGTAACGCTGCTAAGATAACTGAGTAACGCTGCTAAGATATTTTAGTAACCAAGCTAAGATAACTGAGTAACCCATATAACATAACTGAAAAACCCAGATAACATAACTGAGAAACCCAGCTAAGATAACTGAGTAACCCAGCTAAGATAACTGAATAACGCTGGTAAGATAACTGAGTAACCCAGCTAAGATAACTGAGCAAACCAGCTATGATAACTGAGTAACGATGCTAAGATAACTGAGTAACAGCTAAGATAACTGAGTAACCCAGCTAAGATAACTGAGTAACCCAGCTAAGATAACTGAGTAACCCAGCTAAGATAACTGAGTAACCCAGCTAAGATAACTGAATAACGCTGCTGAGATAACCGAGTAACCCAGCTAAGATATCTGAGCAACCCACCTAAGATAACTGAGCAACCCAGCAAAGCTAATTGAGTAACCCAGCTAAGATAATTAAGTAACCCAGCTAATATAACTAACCCAGCTAATATAACTGAGTAAAGCTGATAAGATAACTGAGTAACCTTACTAAGAAAACAAAGTAGCCCAGCTAAGATAACTGAGCAAACTAGCTATGATAACTGAGTAACGATGCTAATATAACTGAGTAACATTGCTAAGATAACTGAGTAACCCAGCTAAGATAACTGAGTAACGCTGTTAAAATAACTGAGTAACACTGCTAAGATAACTGAGTAATCCAGCTAAGGTAACTTAATCAATATTTTAAAATTTTAGAAGATTATGTTAAATTACTGACACAAATTACATAATTATATAATTTATACTAAAAGAGGAATGTTATACAAGTTATACAATAACAATATAGTTTCAATTATAGGAAGAAGTTATCAAATTATACCCTAAGTTAGAGAAACAATAGAAATAATAGAAATATACTTTTAAACTTAAAAGTAACAAAGTTTAAAAATTTCAAAAAATTCTGATTTTGAAGGTAATTACAACTTTGATGAATAAATTAGGGAGAAACTTTAGATAATTAATGCAAACTAAAAATAAATCTTCAATGAAACTGAAACCCAGATAAAATAGATTTATAGTACAAAAAGTTTTATGTAATGTATTAATTTATTAATAAAACGATATTTGTAAACTAGCAAGTGCAATATGTATATAAGGTTACCTAGGAATACTTTCAATGGTAAACTTTGGGTAAATTAGGACAAATTAAACTATGTAACACAGTTTTTGTTCCTGGCAAGTAAGTGTTATTTTCCAACTCCTTTTATTGCAAAACAATTGTAAATCAAATACAGTGATTTACAGTAAAAACATGCATTGACATATACTGACAGCATGCAGTAATATGCAGTGAATAGAGTGATATTCACATAAAACATACATTGATATAGAGTGAAAATATACAATGATATACATTGAATTCACAGATATATAGGTTAAGTATATAATGATATACACTGAAAACATAGAGTGATATACAGTGAAAAAACACAGTTTTATACACTGAAAAAATACAGTTATACAAACTAAAAATATTCAGTGTGATACACTGAAAACACAGTTATATACACTGAAATATTACAGTGATACAAACTGAAAACATACAGTGATATACAGTGATAAACCTTAAAAATTTACAGTGAAATAAACTGAAAACATACAGTGATAAACACTGAAAACATACAGTGATATACACTGAAAACATTCATTGATATACAATGAAAACATACAGTGATATACACTGAAAACATACACTGATATACATTGAAAACATACACTGATATACATTGAAAACATACAGTGATATACATTTAAAACATATAGTGATATACAATGAAAACATACAGTAGTATACAATGAAAACATACAGTGGTATACAGAGAAAATATCAATGCAGCGATGTATTTGACACTCAGAACTCTCGGAATATATAATTATCTGATAGGCATTTGCAAGAAAGTAGAACACAATATTCTAAATGATTCTCAGTGTCACACCATTTACAGAGATTTATCTCTCAGCGCTACAATGATCTACAATGTTGAATCTCTCAGTGCTACTTAATTACAATGTTTAACACCTTAGTGCTACTTCATTACAATGTTGAACCTCTCAGTGCTACATGATTTCAATGTTGAACCTCTAGTGTGATTACAATGTTGAACCTCTCAGTGCTACATGATCTACAATGTTGAACCTCTCAGTGCTACGTGATTTACAATGTTGAACCTCTCAGTACTACGTGATTACAATGTTCAACCTCTCAGAGCTATGTGTTTACAATGTTGAACCTCTCAGAGCAACAATGATCTAAAATGTTGAAGCTCTCAGTGTTACATGATCTACAATGCTGAACCTCTAAGACCTACATGATCTCAGTGTCATGTTTATAGTGTTGAACTTCTTAATGCTATGTCATCTAAGTGATGTACCTCTCAGTGTCACATGATCTACAGTGATGTACTCTCAGTGTCACATGATCTACAGTGATGTATCTCTCAGTGTCATGTCTACAGTGATGTATCTTTTCAGTGTCACATGATCTACAGTGATGTATCTCTCGTGTCACATGATCTACAGTGATGTACTCTCAGTGTCACATGATCTAAAGTGATGTACCTCTCAGTGTCACATGATCTACAGTGATGTAGCTCTCAGTGTCACATGATCTACAGTGATGTACCTCTCAGTGTCACATCATCTACAGTGATGACCTCTCAGTGTCACATGATTTACAATGATGTTCCATTCAGTGTCAAATGATCTACAATGATGTACCTCTCAGTGCCACATGATCTACAGTGATGTATCTCTAGTGTAACATGATCTCAGTGATGTACTTCTCAGTGTCACATGATCTGCAGTGATGTACCTGTCAGTGTCACATGATCTACAATGATGTACCTCTCAGTGTCACATGATCTCAGTGATGTACCTGCCAGTGTCATATGATCTACAGTGATGTACCTCTCAGTCACATGAGTCTACAGTGATGTACCTCTCAGTGTCACATCTACAGTGATGTACTCTCAGTGTCACATGATCTACAGTGATGTACCTCTCAGTGTCACATGGTCTACAGTGATGACCTCTCAGTGTCACATGATCTACAGTGATGTACCACTCAGTGTCACATGATTTAAATGATGTACTTCTCAGTGTCACATGATCTACAGTGATATACCTCTCATTGTCACATGATCTACAGTGATGTACCTCTCAGTGTCACATGATCTACAGTGATGTATCTCTCAGTGTCACATTATCTAAGTGATGTACCTCTCAGTGTCACATGATCTACAGTGATGTACCTCTCAGTGTGACATCATCTACAGTGATGTACTCTCAGTGTCACATCATCTACAGTGATGATGTCTCAGTGTCACATGATCTACAGTGAAGTATCTCTCAGTGTCACATGATCTACAGTGATGTATCTCTCAGTGTCACATGATTACAGTGATGTACCTGTCAATGTAACATGATCTACATTGATGTACCTTCAGTGTCACATGATCTACAGTGATGTACCTCTCAGTGTACATGGTCTCAGTGATGTACCTCTCAGTGTCACATCATCTCAGTGATGTACCTCTCAGTCACATGGTCTACAGTGATGTACCTCTCAGTGTCACATCTACAGTGATGTACTTCTTAGTGTACATTATCTACATTGATGTACTCTCAGTGTACATGGTCTACAATGATGTACCTCTCAGTGTCACATGATCTATAGTGATGTACCTGTCAGTGTCACATAATCTACATTGATGTACTCTCAGTGTCACATAATCTACAGTGATGTACCTTTCAGTGTCACATGATTTACAGTGATGTACCTCTCAGTGTCACATCATCTACAGTGATGTAATTCTCAGTGTCACATGATCTACAGTGATGATGTCTCAGTGTCACATGATCTACAGTGAAGTATCTCTTAGTGTCACATGATGTACAGTGATGTACCTGTCAGTGTCACATGATGTACAGTGATGTACCTGTCAGTGTCACATGATCTACAGTGATGTACTTCTCAGTGTCACATTTTCTTCAGTGATGTACCTCTCAGTGTCACATCATCTACAGTGATGTACTTCTCAGTGTCACATGATCTACAGTGATGTACCTCTCAGTGTCACATATTCTACAGTGATGTACATCTGTGTCACATGATCTACAATGATGTACCTCTCAGTGTCACATGGTCTACAGTGATGTACTTCTCAGTGTCACATCTACAGTGGTGTACTCTCAGTGTCACATGATCTACAGTGATTTACCTCTCAGTGTCACATTATCCTACAGTGATGTACCTCTCAGTGTCACATTATCTACAGTGATGTACTCCTCAGTGTCACATGATCTACAATGATGTACCTCTCAGTGTTACATGATATACAGTGATGTACCTCTCAGTGTCACATGATCTACAATGATGTATCTCTCAGTGTCACATGATCTACAGTGATGTACCTCTCAGTGTCACATGATCTACAGTGATGTATCTCTCAGTGTCACATGATCTACAGTGATTTGCCTCTCAGTGCTACATGATCTACAGTGATGTACCTCTCAGTGCTACATGATGTACAGTGATGTACCTCTCAGTGCTACATGATCTACTGTGATGTACATCTCAGTGCTACATGATCTTCAGCGATGTACCTCTCTGTGCTTCATGATCTACAGTGATGTACCTCTCAGTGCTACATGATCTGCAGTGATGTACCTCAAAGTACTACATTATCTACAGTGATATAACTCTCAATGATGTTCCTCTAAGTGATGTACCTCTTAGTGCTACATGGTCTAGACTATTGTACCACTCTTGGCTACATGATCTTCAGTTTTGAATCTCTTAAGTGCTACATAAACTAAAGTGTTATATATCTCAGTGCTACATGGTATATAGTGATATACCTCTCAGTTATATATGATCTACAGTGTTAAACCTCTAAGAGCTACATAATCTACAGTGATATACCTCTCAGTGCTAAATGATGTACACTGATTTTCATCTCAGTGCTATATGATCTACAGTGAAGTTCATCTCAGTGCTACAAGGTCTACAGTGATATACCTCTCAGTGCCACATAAACTTCAGTGATGTACCTCTCAGTGCCACATAAACTACAGCAGTGTACCTCACAGTGATGTACCTCTCAGTGATGTACCTGTCATGATGTACCACTATGTGATGTACCTGTCATGATGTACCAATAAGTGATGTACATGTCATGATGTACCACTAAGTGATGTACCTGTCATGATGTACCACTAAGTGATGTACCTCTCAGTGATGTACATCTCTGTAATGTACCTTTCAGTGATATGCCTCAAAGTGATGTACCTTTCATGATGTTCCATTATGTGATGTACCTTTCAGTGATGTACCACTTAGTTATGTACCTCTTAGTGATGTAACTCTCAGTGATGCACCACTAAGTGATGTACCTCTCAGCGATGTACCTCTCAGTGATGTACCTTTCATTGATGTACCACTAAGTGATGTACCTCTCATAATGTACCACTAAGTGATGTACCTCTCAGTGATGTACCACATAGTGATGTACCTGTCATGATGTACCACTAAAAGATGTATCTCTCGGTGACATACTACTAAATAGTGTAGCTTTCAGTGATGTACCTCACATTGATGTACCTCTCAGTGATGTACCTCTCAGTTATGTATCTCACTGTGATGAACCTCTAAGTGATGTACTCCTCGTTCATGTACTTCACAGTGATGTACCTAACAGTGATTTACATAGAACTGTCCCTCTAAGTGATGTACTACTCAGTGATGTACCTCAGTAATATATCTCTCTTTCATGTATCTCACAGTGATGTAACTCTCAGTGATGTACCTCTCAGTGATGTAACTCTCAGTGATGTACCTCATCAGTAAAGTATATATCAGTGATATACCTCACATTGATGTACCTCTCAGTGCTAGATGGTCTACAGTGATGTACCTCTCAGCAATGTACATCACAGTGATGGACCCTCAGTGATGTGCTGCTCAGTGATGTAACTCACAGTGATATACCTCTAAGAGATGTACCTCTAAGTGATGTACCTCACTGTGATGTACTTCATAGTGATGTACATCTTTGTGATGTACCTCTCAGTGATGTTCCTCCCAGTGATGTACCTCTCTAACATGAACCTTTCAGTGATATACATCTCAATGAAATACTTCTCAGTGATGTACCTCTGAGTGATGTACATCTTTGTGATGTACCTCTGAGTGATGTTCCTCCCAGTGATGTACCTCTGAGTGATGTACATCTCTGTGATGTACCTCTCACTGATGTACCTCTCACTGATGTATGTCTCAGTGTAACATAATCTGCAACTGACAAAGACACAGTGGTAGTCCGTCCATCCTTTTTATCGTCAATTTCCTACCCAAAGCAAACACTGAAAAATAGAAAAACTTATATATATATATATATATATATATATATATATATATATATATATATATATATATATATATATATATATATATATATATATATATATATATATATATATATATATAAATATATATATATATATATATATATATATATATATATATATATATATATATATATATATATATATATATATATATATATATATTATACATATATATATATCAAGGATTATGTGGATTAAAATAAGAGTCGGATGCGAAAAGTGGGTCATAATAAGCGTGTATGCACCTGGAGAAGAGAGGAGTGTAGAGGAGAGAGAGAATTTTGGGAGATGTTAAGCGAATGTATAGGAACTTTTGAACCAAATGAGAGAGTAACTGTGGTAGGGGACCTAAATGCTAAAGTGGGAGAAACATGCAGAGAGGGTGTAGTAGGTAAGTTTGGGGTGCCAGGTGTAAATGATAATGGGAGCCCTTTGGTTGAACTTTGTATAGAAAGGGGTTTAGTTATAGGTAATACATATTTTAAGAAAAAGAGGATAAATAAGTATACAAGATATGATGTAGGGCGTAATGATAGTAGTTTGTTGGACTATGTATTGGTAGATAAAAGACTGTTGAGTAGACTTCAGGATGTACATGTTTATAGAGGGGCCACAGATATATCAGATCACTTTTTAGTTATAGCTACAGTGGGAGTAAAAGGTAGATGGGATACAAGGAAAATAGAATCAGTAAGTAAGAGAGAGGTGAAGGTCTATAAACTAAAAGAGGAGGCAGTTAGGGTAAGATATAAACAACTATTGGAGGATAGATGGGCTAGTGAGAGTGTAGGCAATGGGGTTGAAAATGTATGGGGTAGATTTAAAAATGTAGTGTTAGAGTGTTCAGCAGAAGTTTGTGGTTACAGGCGAGTGGGTGCGGGAGGGAAGAGGAGCGATTGGTGGAATGATGATGTAAAGAGAGTAGTAAGGGAGAAAAAGTTAGCATATGAGAGGTTTTTACAAAGTAGAAGTGATGCAAGGAGGGAAGAGTATATGGCGAGAAAAGAGAGGTTAAAGAGTGGTGAAGCAATGTAAAAGAGAGCAGATGAGAGAGTGGGTGAGATGTTATCAGCAAATTTTGTTGAAAATAAGAAAAAGTTTTGGAATGAGATTAATAAGTTGAGGAAGCCTAGAGAACAAATGGATTTGACAGTTAAAAATAGGAGAGGAGAGTTATTAAATGGAGAGTTAGAGGTATCGGGAAGATGGAGAGAATATTTTGAGGAGTTGTTAAATGTTGATGAAGACAGGGAAGCTGTGATTTGTGTGTAGGGCAAGGAGGAATAACATCTTGTAGGAGTGTGGAAGAGCCAGTTGTGAGTGTAGGGAAGTTCGTGAGGCAGTGGGTAGAATGAAAGGGGTAAGGCAGCTGGGATTGATGGGATAAAGATAGAAATGTTAAAAGCAGGTGGGGATATAGTTTTGGAGTGGTTGGTGCTATTATTTAATGAATGTATGGAAGAGGGTAAGGTACCTAGGGATTGGCAGAGAGCGTGTATTGTTCCTTTGTATAAAGGCAAAGGGGACAAAAGAGAGTGCAAAAATTATAGGGAATAAGTCTGTTGAGTGTACCTGGTAAAGTGTATGGTAGAGTTAATATTGAAAGAATTAAGAGTAAGACAGAAAGTAGGATAGCAGATGAACAAGGGGGCTTTAGGAAAGGTAGGGGTGTGTAGACCAAGTGTTTACAGTGAAACATATAGGTGAACAGTATTTGGATAAGGGTAAAGATGATTTTGTGGCATTTATGGATTTGGAAAAGGCGTATGATAGGGTAAATAGGGGGCAATCTGGAGATGTTGCAGGTGTATGGAATAGGAGGAAGGTTACTGAAAGCAGTAAAGAGTTTTTATGAGGATAGTGAGGCTCAGGTTAGAGTGTGTAGGAGGGAAGGGACTATTTCCCAGTAAAAGTGGGCCTTAGACAAGGATGTGTGATGTCACCGTGGTTGTTCAATATATTTATAGATGGGGTTGTAAGAGAAGTGAATGCGAGGGTCTTGGCAAGAGGTGTTGGGCTAAAAGATAAGAAGCAAATACAAAGTGGGAGTTGTCACAGTTGCTTTTTGCTGATGACACTGTGCTTTGGGAGATTCTGAAGAGAAGTTGCAGAGGTTGGTGGATGAATTTGGTAGGGTGTATAAAAGAAGAAAATTGAAAGTGAATATAGGAAAGAGTAAGGTGATGAGGATAACAAAAAGAATAGGTGACGAAAGATTGGATATCAGATTGGAGGGAGAGAGTATGGAGGAGGTGAATGTATTCAGATATTTGGGAGTGGACATGTCGGCGGATGGGTCTATGAAGGATGAGGTGAATCATAGAATTGATGAGGGAAAAGGGTGAGGGAGCACTTCGGAGTCTGTGGAGACAAAGAACCTTGTCCATGGAAGTAAAGAGGGAATGTATGAGAGTATAGTTATACCAACGCTCTTATATGGGTGTGAAGCATGGGTGATGAATGTTGCAACGAGGAGAAGGCTGGAGGCAGTGGAAATGTCATGTCTGAGGTCAATGTGTGGTGTGAATATAATGCAGAGAATTCGGAGTTTGGAAATTAGGAGGAGGTGCGGGATTACCAAAACGATTGTCCAGAGAGCTGAGGAGGGGTTGTTGAGGTGGTTTGGACATGTAGAGAGAATGGAACGAGACAGAGTGACTTCGAGAGTGTATAAATCTGTAGTGGAGGGAAGGCGGGGTAGGGGTCGGCCTAGGAAAGGTTGGAGGGAGGGGGTAAAGGAAGTTTTATGTGCGAGGGCTTGGACTTCCAGCAAGCATGTGTGAGCGTATTTGATAGGAGTGAATGGAGGCATATGGTTTTAATACTTGACGTGCTGTTGGAGTGTCAGCAAAGTAACATTTATGAAGGGATTCAGGAAACCGGCAGGCCGGACTTGAGTTCTGGAGATGGGAAGTACAGTGCCGGCACTCTGAAGGAGGATGTTAATGTTGCAGTTTTATAACTGTAGTGTAAAGCACCCCTCTGGCAAGACAGTGATGGAGTGAATGATGATGAAAGTTTTCTTTTTCGGCCACCCTGCCTTGGTGGGAATCGGCCGATGTGTTAATAAAAAAAAATATATATATATATATATATATATATATATATATATATATATATATATATATATATATATATATATATATATATATATATATATATATATATAGAACAAGCACTGTGAAAGAATAGCGAAATTCCAAGGGCTTTCATGACTTCTCACAATATCAAGGAACTATAAAAAATAAAAACATCATTGGAAGGCATAGGCATATAAAGGGTCAAGGCTATACCTCACAATCACGTGACAACATCCAACTCTGAGAAACCCACCTGATACTCTACCCAAGCATTAAGATTTTTTACATGATACATTAGACAAGAAAAAAATCTTAATGCTTGGTAGAGTATCAGGTGGGTTTCAAGATCGGTGTTGTCACACGTGTGTGAGTGTAGTCTTGTTTTGGTGACATGATTGTGAGGTGTAGTCTTGTTGTGGTGACATGATTGTGAGGTGTAGTGTTGTTGTGGTGACATGATTGTGAGGTGTAGTCTTGTTGTGGTGACATGATTGTGAGGTGTAGTCTTGTTGTGGTGACATGATTGTGAGGTGTAGTCTTGTTGTCGTGACATGATTGTGAGGTGTAGTCTTGTTGTGGTGACATGATTGTGAGGTGTAGTCTTGTTGTGGTGACATGATTGTGAGGTGTAGTCTTGTTGTGGTGACATGATTGTGAGGTGTAGTCTTGTTGTGGTGACATGATTGTGAGGTGTAGTCTTGTTGTGGTGACATGATTGTGAGGTGTAGTCTTGTTGTGCTGACATGATTGTGAGGTGTAGTCTTGTTGTGGTGACATGATTGTGAGGTGTAGTCTTGTTGTGGTGACATGATTGTGAGGTGTAGTCTTGTTGTGGTGACGTGATTGTTATGTGTCTCAACATTGTTCCTCACCACTTCCTAACGTCTCGCACAATCGGCTGCATAAGAACATAAGAAGAACATAAGAAAGGAGGAACACTGCAGCAGGCATGTTGGCCCATTCTAGGCAGGTCCTTCACATTCCATCCCACCAACAGAATATTTGTTCAACCTAATTTTCAATGCTACCCAAGAAATTATCAATGCTACCCAATAATGTCCAGGTTGTCCACACAACCTGCAAGTTTTCACCTGCCCCTGGTAATGAACATAAACCTGTGTGCGAAAACATTTCATCAGCACAAAAGACGGTATGGGTTTCCTCAAACTCAGTTTAACTGAGTACGACCCTTCCAACAAACCAGCATATGGCCCCTGCGCCCATCTTCCTATATATACAGCATGAATGACACCATATTCTTTCAATATGTCTCGTAAATCTTCAGGGCACGCCTCGAATGGGACATTATGAAGTTTTACCCACTTGTATACTGTCGAAACGTCTTGTAGACAAACCTCGACTCCCATGTTGACCACCATCTTCCTGTCCTGGTAGACATCCACCACACGTCAATACACCTCAGTGCTTGCAAATTTCACGAAGACTCGTCGTATCCCATTCATGGCCACTCCATAAAGGTCCTCGTAAGACACGCCGTAGGTGTCGCGGAGAATGGCTGTCAATAGTACATCAGCATTCGCCGGTAGAATCGTTCCCTGCAGTAGCTCAATACATACAGTATTGACTCTTCGTCGATAGGTGGCAGTCATCTTGTTTGAAAACAAGTCTCACTATGCCGCCGCTAGGGTAGAACCAGCACGTCCGCTCACCACCAAAGCTGGACGCGGAATAACTAAATGTGGAACGCTTTACGATTTTGCGTGTCATCCTTGCGCAGGGGCCAGGCTAATCTTCTCTGTATCGTTCCAATTTTAGTATATGTACTGCCGAAGCAAGTACTGGATTTAGTCCGTTTGAGCTAATATATGTGGACAGGAAAATCATTAACCACATCATCTTCTTTAATGCAGAAACATTTGACTGCTGCTCGAGAGCTAGCTTCTAAAAACCTAGTTTCAGCTCAGGCTAGGATGAAACAACAGTATGACAAACGTGCTGTCTCTCGCTCTTTTAAAGCAGGAGATTAGGTGATGGATCAGAAATTAGTACCAGGACATGCTCTACAAGCCAGGTATGATGGTCCCCTGGAAGTAGTGAAAAAGCTTAGTGACGTAAATTACCTAGTACGCACGCCTGGGAAGAGAAAATCCAATCATGTGTAGCACATTAATCAGCTCAAGGCATAAAACGCTAGCCCTCTACCTACTGCTTTTATTATTCCTAGGACAAAGGAAGGAAACGTCAGTCTGCCTGACATCTTTAGAGGTATAGAGGTGCGGTTAGAAAATTCAGTGACGCTACAATCACTAGATAATTTTTGTATGTAACCTTGATGCCGATAAAGCAAGAAATGTTAAGAAAATGATTTTGCAGTACCCTGAATTGTTTAGTGATGTTCCTAAACGATGTACTCTGGGAGTACATGACGTTAATGTACAGGGAGCTTCACCCATTAAGCAATCACCATATAGAATGAGTCCAACAAAACATAGAGCATTGAGAGAAGAAGTTGACGTTTTGTTATCTCATGGACTTATTGAACGCAGTAAAAGTCCATGGGCATCACCGTGTATATTAGTACCCAAGCCTGACGGTAGTTTCTGGATGTGCACTGATTACAGGAAAGGAACTCTGTCACCTTGCCTGATGGTTACCCCTTACCTCGCATTGACGACCTGATTGATCGTGTGTCAGGAGCACAGTATGTCAGCCGTTTAGATCTCTAATGAGGATATTATCAAGTCCCACTTACTGAACTTGCTCAAGAAATATCTGCTTTCACTGTTCAAGATGGATTGTTCAACTATCTCGTCACTCCATTCAGCTTATGTAATGCTGCTTCGTCGTTCCAATTTATTATGAATGAGTTAACCTACAACTTAGACGGAGTAGAAGCCTATCTTGACGATTTAGTGGTGTACAGTGACGAATGGGAACAACACTTGACTCATTACAACTTCACTGTTAACTTGGCTAAGTGTAGTTTTGGTCAAGCCAAGATTACCTATCTAGGGTTTTGTATTGGCCAAGGTGAGGTTGCTCCAATTTTTTTTTTTTATATTTTATTTAAGACCTTAAGTACATAATAATATGACTGCATGAACAAAACCCGTTCTGCATCATTCGACATAACATATGACATAACAGGTTATCACTTTCACAAAGGAAAAAGTCAAAACTAAAAAAGGAGCACAATGATTAACATTGCCACAACTTACACTAAACATGCCAAAACAACAAAATAAATACACACAAAAAAACTAAGCATACTAAATCAATCAAAACCATATAATCATGACATATACATCACAGTATAAAAATCCCTGTCTGCTTCTTCGGCTTATTGGCAAAACACCCAACCAAAAAATATGGAAAGGAAAGAACCTCCCACTGTCAAAAACACTGACAGTGAAAGTGTTTCGTACATAACCACTTCTAACTCACAAGTTACAAAAATCAGTCTCATTAAGGACGAAGGTATTGAAAACATAGTAAAATATTCACAAAAACCTGATATATCACTTAACTCAACCTTGCTAAACATTGAAATTAAACTAACCTAATCAAAATATATGTCAATATTGTAATATATTTTTATAACTCATTAAAATTAGGTAATAATACAGTATTCATAACACATAGTACAAAAAGCATTATTAAAAATCAAACCTAATCCATTAATATCCAAAACCTGATCCTATCACCTACACAACCCTACATATAC
>WNWK01011339.1:0-62500 GCA_009830355.1 Cherax destructor
TTGTACAGAAAGCTCTTATTGTTTGCCGCTCGTAGATGCCTTTGCTGAATCGTACCTGCGACGATTCTCCCATCGAGACCGTTCCACTTCACCTCCTAGACCGTCAGTCCAGTTATTGCAGATGACCAGTCTGGGGACGCTTACACTACCCTCTGCTGTAACCTCAACTGTTGATAGATGTCACTCGTCTAGCTGCAGTTAAGCCTGTCGACAGGCGACTGTCAGCCTCGTGTCACAGCTTCAGTGAGCAGCCTGCACAAAGATGATGTCACTTTGACTGCTAGCCCACTCACTGCAGTATGGTGTATGCTGTTACAACCTCCAGATGTTTCGCCGAGTCGTCCCTGTCACGACTCACTCCACACTCGCCAGCAGCGACAGCTCCAGCGACAGTACCAGTCGAGGAATGTCCTGAGTCACTTGCCAGTCCTGTCCTGTTGCGACTACTGACGACGTTGCTTCACCTCCCAGAGGAGACCGTACCCTGTTACGTCACAGCTCAGCCGCAGCTATGTCTCCCATGTTGCAGTATGTATCCAGACGCAGGAAGGCGGGGGGGGGGTACTTACAGTTATACATTAAAGTTGATATTACAAGATGGCCAATAATATGCCTAGGTATGCCTAGGCTTTTCAGGCAGTCTTATGATAGGTCTTACTCAATAGCTACACAATGAATATACAGATTGTAAGGTTAGGTTAGGTTAGGTTTACAAAATTTAGGTACTGAAATTTAAACATTGAGAATTTAACAATTAGTATAAGAAGTTAGCAATTAGTTTATATATTAATGATAAAGGTGATATATTGGCATAATATAGTTTCTATATTGGAGTGTCTTAGGCAAACTTGTGACTAGCTTAAGTATTATAAAGCAATAGTTGTATTAGAATTTTGGTTAGAACTGTGCAAATTAAGGGGAATCACAGATATCAATAAGTGTATTTTGCTGTGGTTAGTAATGTACAAATTAAGGAGAATCACAGATATCAATAAGTGTATTTTGCTGTGGATATGTGCAAGATAAAGTAGTTTTCGTATGGTTAGCTACCAGTTGGATGCGTAAGTGAGATAAGATGTTTTTTAACGGTGCTTTTGAAAATGGAGGTTGTGTCTGCA
Organism: Cherax destructor; assembly: GCA_009830355.1. NCBI lineage: Eukaryota > Metazoa > Arthropoda > Malacostraca > Decapoda > Parastacidae > Cherax > Cherax destructor. The sequence continues at coordinate 1,119 of WNWK01011339.1, forward strand.
GTTCTAGAGTTTTCAGGCAGGGAGTTCCAGATTTTAGGCCCTTTTATGCGCATTGAATTTTTGTATAGATTTAGTCGGACACGGGGAATGTCAAAGAGATGTTTATGTCTCGTATTATGTCTATGGGTCCTGTCACAACTGTCAAGAAAGTGTTTTAGCTCAGGGTTAAAGTTGGAATTAATGGTTCTATAAATGTAGATAGCAGAGTAGTAAGTATGGATGTTCTGGACAGTGAGTAGGTTTAGGTCTTTGAAGAGTGGGGGGGTGTGCTGCCTAGCATTGGATTGTGTGATAATTCTTACTGCGGCTTTTTGTTGGGTTATTATTGGCTTTAGGTGGGTAATTGCTGTTGATCCCCATGCACAAATGGCATATGTGAGGTAGGGATAGATGAGTGAGTAGTATAGTGTGAGTAGGGCTGATTGTGGTACATAGTACCACAATCAGCCACAATCACCGTTTTTTTCTTCCCTCTCTGGAGGAAGTTTTTTTTCTATGTCCATATGTTTATGTATATATGTATTTTTCTTTCGTGTTCTGTGACCTGTTCTTGCAAGAGAGAGAGACCGAGTTTTTTTTTCACTGCCAGACATGGTCGGGACGACCATGGGCGCGTGGCCAAGCGATGTAGACAGCCTTGCTGTCTGCATAGACAGCCATGCTGTCTGCCAGCTGAGTTCATATTTCGTGCCATGCTAGTTTTCATAGTTTCCGCCAGAGGGCAAGCCTGGTAGGCGTACCCTTGCTGTCTGCATAGACAGCCATGCTGTCTGCCAGCTGAGTTCATATTTTGTGCCATGCTAGTTTTCATAGTTTCCACCAGAGGGCAAGCCTGGTAGGCGTACCCACGTCTACCAGACCCGCCCTGGCCATTTCTCACTCACACAGCTGCCTTCACTCAGAAAACAAGGCCTACTCCTCTCTCTCTCACAGGCATGGCCCGCCGGGCCATGGCCACTAACACGCAGCCTGTGAACTTGCACCTTTATTACAAATAAAGTAAGAAGCCTCCGAAGCCTTATCATTGCATTCCCGCTACCAAATAAATGTCGTTATAGTTGTTCCACTGGTGGTATGTTGTACCACTGGTGGTATGTTGTTCCACTGGTTGTATGTTGTTCCACTGGTGGTATGTTGTACCACTGGTATTGTACCACTGGTAGTATGTTGTACCACTGGTGGTATGTTGTTCACACTGGTGGTATATTGTACCCCTGGTGGTATGTTGTACCACTGGTGGTATGTTGTACCACTGGTGGTATGTTGTACCCCTGGTGGTATGTTGTACCACTGGTGGTATGTTGTTCCACTGGTGGTATGTTGTTCCACTTTTGGTATGTTGTTCCACTGGTGGTATGTTGCTCCACTGGTGGTTTGTTGTACCACTGGTGGTATGATGTTCTGCTGGTGGTATGTTGTACCACTGGTGGTATGTTGTACCACTGGTGGTATGTTGTTCCACTTGTGGTATGTTGTACCACTGGTCTTCAAAGTGTTCAGCAGATGCTGAGGTATTTATCAGACTTTCATCAAGTGCTGACAAGTGATTGTCAGCTTCGTAGGTACATTGTACTATTGGTACTGGTGCTGGTACTGATATTGGTACTGGTGCTGGTACTGATATTGGTACTGGTGCTGGTACTGATATTGGTACTGGTGCTGGTACTGGTGCTGGTACTGGTATTGGTACTGGTGCTGGTACTGGTATTGGTACTGGTATTGCTAGGCAATAATGCATAGACGGTGGTGACTTCTAGCGCTCGATTCACAAATGAAAGAACCGAAGTTCAATGTCCGGCCTGGGTGTGGTACACCCTTGTTCAGCAGCAGTAAGTAGGTATATGTGTGTCAGTAACCCTACACCTGCTGTACCCTTGTTCACCTAGTAGTAAGTAGGTACTTGGGTGTTAGTAACTTTACTCCTGGTACACCCCTGTTCACCTAGTAGTAAGTAGGTACCAGGGTGTTAGTAACCTTACACCTGGTACACCCCTGTTCACCTAGTAGTAAGTAGGTACCAGGGTGTTAGTACCCTTACACCTGGTACACCCCTGTTCACCTAGTAGTAAGTAGGTACCAGGGTGTTAGTAACCTTACACCTGGTACACCCCTGTTCACCTAGTAGTAAGTAGGTACCAGGGTGTTAGTAACCTTACACCTGGTACACCCCTGTTCACCTAGTAGTAAGTAGGTACCAGGGTGTTAGTAAGATTATAGAGCAGCTGATCACTTACCCTCATGGGCAAGTGATCCGAACACAGTGTTCTGCAGTGTGAGGATCTTAAGGCAGCAGTGTAAGGATCTCAAGGCAGCAGTGTGAGGATCTCAAGGCAGCAGTGTAAGGATCTCAAGGCAGCAGTGTGAGGATCTCAAGGCAGCAGTGTAAGGATCTCAAGGCAGCAGTGTGAGGATCTCAAGGCAGCAGTGTGAGGATCTCAAGGCAGCAGTGTGAGGATCTCAAGGCAGCAGTGTGAGGATCTCAAGGCAGCAGTGTGAGGATCACAAGGCAGCAGTGTAAGGATCTCAAGGCAGCAGTGTAAGGATCTCAAGGCAGCAGTGTGAGGATCTCAAGGCAGCAGTGTGAGGATCTCAAGGCAGCAGTGTGAGGATCACAAGGCAGCAGTGTGAGGATCTCAAGGCAGCAGTGTAAGGATCTCAAGGCAGCAGTGTGAGGATCTCAAGGCAGCAGTGTGAGGATCTCAAGGCAGCAGTGTGAGGATCACAAGGCAGCAGTGTAAGGATCTCAAGGCAGCAGTGTAAGGATCTCAAGGCAGCAGTGTGAGGATCTCAAGGCAGCAGTGTGAGGATCTCAAGGCAGCAGTGTGAGGATCACAAGGCAGCAGTGTGAGGATCTCAAGGCAGCAGTGTAAGGATCTCAAGGCAGCAGTGTGAGGATCTCAAGGCAGCAGTGTAAGGATCTCAAGGCAGCAGTGTGAGGATCTCAAGGCAGCAGTGTAAGGATCTCAAGGCAGCAGTGTAAGGATCTCAAGGCAGCAGTGTAAGGATCTCAAGGCAGCAGTGTAAGGATCTCAAGGCAGCAGTGTGAGGATCTCAAGGCAGCAGTGTGAGGATCTCAAGGCAGCAGTGTGAGGATCTCAAGGCAGCAGTGTGAGGATCTCAAGGCAGCAGTGTGAGGATCTCAAGGCAGCAGTGTGAGGATCTCAAGGCAGCAGTGTGAGGATCTCAAGGCAGCAGTGTGAGGATCTCAAGGCAGCAGTGTGAGGATCTCAAGGCAGCAGTGTGAGGATCTCAAGGCAGCAGTGTGAGGATCTCAAGGCAGCAGTATGAGGATCTCAAGGCAGCAGTGTGAGGATCTCAAGGCAGCAGTGTGAGGATTTCAAGGCAGCAGTGTGAGAAACAAGGCAGCAGAATCACTCATAGGAAACTATACTGTGTTAAGTGAGTGAGTGAAGGACGGAGGTAGTTACCCAGACTGACACTAGACTACCACTCAGCATTGTTGAATGCCAGTGATTACATAGTAACCTTCCCTAGAGTGGCACTCAGCAGTGATGACTGACACCAGAGTACCTGCTGACTGCAGCAGGTGTGAAGGACACTTGCTTTCACCTCTCGTCCAGAAAAGGCTATTGAACCCTGGTTCTTTAGGTTGTGGATAGAATGTTCTTCCCTCGCTGTCTTCCTCTCACCTTGATGCTTCCCTCGCTGTCTTCCTCTCACCTTGATGCTTCCCTCGCTGTCTTCCTCTCACCTTGATGCTTCCCTCGCTGTCTTCCTCTCACCTTGATGCTTCCCTCGCTGTCTTCCTCTCACCTTGATGCTTCCCTCGCTGTCTTCCTCTCACCTTGATGCTTCCCTCGCTGTCTTCCTCTCACCTTGATCCTTCCTCGCTGTCTTCCTCTCACCTTGATGCTTCCCTCGCTGTCTTCCTCTCACCTTGATGCTTCCCTCGCTGTCTTCCTCTCACCTTGATGCTTCCTCTGTCTTCCTCTCACCTTGATGCTTCCCTCGCTGTCTTCCTCTCACCTTGATGCTTCCCTCGCTGTCTTCCTCTCACCTTGATGCTTCCCTCACTGTCTTCCTCTCACCTTGATGCTTCCCTCACTGTCTTCCTCTCACCTTGATGCTTCCCTCACTGTCTTCCTCTCACCTTGATGCTTCCCTCACTGTCTTCCTCTCACCTTGATGCTTCCCTCACTGTCTTCCTCTCACCTTGATGCTTCCTCCTGTCTTCCTCTCACCTTGATGCTTCCCTCACTGTCTTCCTCTCACCTTGATGCTTCCCTCACTGTCTTCCTCTCACCTTGATGCTTCCCTCACTATCTTCCTCTCACCTTGATTCTTCCCTCACTGTCTTCCTCTCACCTTGATGCTTCCCTCACTGTCTTCCTCTCACCTTGATGCTTCCCTCACTGTCTTCCTCTCACCTTGATGCTTCCCTCACTGTCTTCCTCTCACCTTGATTCTTCCCTCACTGTCTTCCTCTCACCTTGATGCTTCCCTCACTGTCTTCCTCTCACCTTGATGCTTCCCTCACTGACTTCCTCTCACCTTGATGCTTCCCTCACTATCTTCCTCTCACCTTGATGCTTCCCTCACTGTCTTCCTCTCACCTTGATGCTTCCCTCACTGTCTTCCTCTCACCTTGATGCTTCCCTCACTGTCTTCCTCTCACCTTGATGCTTCCCTCACTTCCCTCTCACCCCACCCACTCACACACCCTCTCACCCCACATACTCACACACCCTCTCACCCGACATACTCATACACCCTCTCACCCCACCCACTCACACACCCTCTCACCCGACATACTCATGCACCCTCTCACCCCACATACTCATACACCCTCTCACCCCACATACTCATACACCCTCTCACCCCACCCACTCATACACCCTCTCACCCCACCCACTCACACACCCTCTCACCCCACCCACTCACACACCCTCTCACCCCACATACTCATACACCCTCTCACCCCACCCACTCATACACTGTTACAATAAGGGCCTAATCTCTAGAGATGGCGTCCTCAGAGGGTAAGCTCACCATAGCAAGGGTGAGAGAACTGAAGAGTCTGGGAGAGCCTCTGAGGGTATGCTCCCTATACCAAGGGTGAGAGAGAACTCAGCCTTCTATGGTATGCTCACTGTATCAGGGGTGAGAGAGAACTGACCTGAGTAGAACTCCTAGGATTGACCTCTTCTCGGTATAGTAGGGGGGGGGGGAACAAACGAGCCGCTCAGTAATTCACACCTTCACTCTTTAAGTCGTCTAGTTTCCTAAACACATTCACAAACAATACCCAGTCATAGTCATATAATATGGAGTCATTTAATATGTAAACTAGAGGATTCTTTAATTTAGCTATTATTAAAGAAACCCTGAGTATAATATTAAGTGAAAACCTCATTTTAACATTAAACTATGACAGGGCGTAACATACACCCTCTCACCCACCCACTCATACATCCTCTCACCCCACATACTCATACACACTCTCACCCCACATAATCATGCACCCTCTCAGCCCACCCACTCATACACCCTCTCACCCTATATACTAACACATCCTCTCAACCCACATACTCATACACCCTCTCACCCCACTCACACATACACCCTCTCACCCACCCACTCGTACACCCTCTCACCCCACATACTCATACACCCTCTCACCCCACCCACTCATACACCCTCTCACCCTATATACTAACACATCCTCTCACCTCACATACTCATACACCCTCTCACCCCACTCACACATACACCCTCTCACCCACCCACTCGTACACCCTCTCACCCCACATACTCATACACCCTCTCACCCCACCCACTCATACACCCTCTCACCCCATATATTAACACATCCTCTCACCCCACATACTCATACACCCTCTCACCCCACTCACACATACACCCTCTCACCCACCCACTCGTACACCCTCTCACCCCACATACTCATACACCCTCTCACTCCACCCACCCATTCACCCTCTCACCATACCCACCCATACTCCCTCTCACCACCCACCCATACACCCTCTCACCCCACCCACCCATACACCCTCTCACCACACCCACCCATACACCCTCTCACCCCACCCACTCATACACCCTCTCACCACACCCACGAATACACCCTCTCACCCCACCCACCCATACACCCTATCACCACACAACAAAGCAGCATCATCTACACACAATAAAGCATCATCACCACACAATAAAGCATCATTACCTCACAATAAAGCATCATCATCACCATACAATAAAGCATCATCATCATCTCACAAGAAAGCATCATCATCATCACACAAGAAAGCATCATCATCACCACACAATAAAGCATCACCATCACCTCACAATAAAGCATCATAATCACCATACAATAAAGCATCATCATCATCTCACAATAAAGCATTATCATCACCATACAATAAAGCATCATCATCACCTCACAATAAAGCATCATCATCACCATACAATAAAGCATCATCATCATATCACAATAAAGCATCATTATCACCATACAATAAAGCATCATCATCACCTCACAATAAAGCATCATCATCACCATACAATAAAGCATCATCATCTCACAATAAAGCATCATCATCATCGCACAATAAAGCATCATCATCATCACACAATAAAGCATCATCATCATCACACAATAAAGCATCATCATCACACAATAAAGCATCATCATCACCTCACAATAAAGCATCATCACCATACAATAAAGCATCATCATCACCATACAATAAAGCATCATCATCATCACACAATAAAGCATCATCATCATCACACTATAAAGCATCATCATCATCACACAATAAAGCATCATCATCACCTCACAATAAAGCATCATCATCACCACACAATAAAGCATCATCATCACCACACAATAAAGCATCATACCCACACAACAAAGCATCATCATCAAACAATAAAGCATCATCACAATAAAGCATCATCACTACACAATAAAGCATCATCATTACCACACAATAAAGCATCATTATCTCCACACAATAAAGCATCATCACCACACAATAAAGCAACATCATCACCACACAATAAAGCATCAACATCACCACACAATAAAGCATCATCATCACCACACAATAAAGCATCATCATCACCTGACAATAAAGCATCAACATCACCACATAATAAAGCATCATCATCACATCACAATAAAGCATCAACATCACCACACAATAAAGCAACATCATCACCACAAAATAAAGCATCATCATCACCTGACAATAAAGCATCATCATCACCTGACAATAAAGCATCATCATTACCACACAATAAAGCATCATCATTACCACACAATAAAGCATCATCACCACCACCACACAATAAAGCATCATCATTACCACACAATAAAGCATCATCACCACCACCACACAATAAAGCATCATCACCACACCACAATAAAGCATCATCACCACCACCACACAATAAAGCATCATCACCACCACCACACAATAAAGCATCATCACCACCACCACACAATAAAGCATCATCACCACATAATAAAGCATCATCATCACACAATAAAGCATCATCATCACACAATAAAGCACCATCATCACCACACATTAAACACCATCATCACCACACAATAAAGCATCACCATCACCACACAATAAAGCACCATCATCACCACACAATAAAGCATCATCACCACACAATAAAGCATCATCATCACACAATAAAGCCCCATCATCACCACACAATAAAGCATCATCATCACCACACAATAAAGCACCGTCATTACCACACAATAAAGCATCATCATCATCACACAATAAAGCATCATCATCATCACACAATAAAGCATCATCATCATCATCACACAATAAAGCATCATCATCATCACACAATAAAGCATCATCATCACACAATAAAGCATCATCATCATCACACAATAAAGCATCATCATCATCATCACACAATAAAGCATCATCATCATCACACAATAAAGCATCATCGTCATCAGTCAATAAAGCATCATCATCATCACACAATAAAGCATCATCATCACCACACAATAAAGCATCATCATCACCACACAATAAAGCATCATCACACAATAAAGCATCATCATCATCACACAATAAAGCATCATCATCATCACACAATAAAGCACCATCATTACCACACAATAAAGCATCATCATCATCCACACAATAAAGCTATCCATCATAACCATCATCACACAATAAAGCATCATCATCACACACATAAAGCATCATCATCATCATCATCACACAATAAAGCATCATCATCACACACAATAAAGCATCATCATACATCATCACACAATAAAGCATCATCATCACATACATCAATCATCACACATAAGCATCATCATCATCACACAATAAAGCATCATCATCACTCACACAATAAAGCATCATCATCATCACACAAAAAAGCATCATCATCCACAATATCATCTACAATAAAGCATCATCATCATCACACAATAAAAATCATCATCATCACACAATAAAGCATCATCATCATCACACAATAAAGCATCATCATCATCCACAATAAAGCATCATCATCATCACACAATAAAGCATCATCACACATAAAGCATCATCATCACACAAATGTATCATCATCATCACACAATAAAGCATCATCATCATCACACAATAAAGCATCATCATCACCACACAATAAAGCATCATCATCATCACACAATAAAGCATCATCATCACCACACAATAAAGCATCATCATCATCACACAATAAAGCATCATCATCACACAATAAAGCATTATCATTATCACACAATAAAGCATCATCATCATCACACAATAAAGCATCATATTATCCAATAAGCATCATCATCATCACACAATAAAGCATCATCATCATCGCACAATAAAGCATCATCATCATCACACAATAAAGCATCATCATCATCACACAATAAAGCATAGTTGAAGTTTTAAGTATAAAAGTATTTATAGAAAGTACTTGAGTTAGTGGCTGTTACTTGTAACTTGTGACCTCGCGGTGTTACTTGTAACTTGTGACCTCACGGTGTTACTCTTAACTTGTGACCTCTCAGTGTTATGTGTAACTTGTGACCTCACGATGTTACTTGTAACTTGTGACCTCGCGGTGTTACTTGTAACTTGTGACCTCGCGGTGTTACTTGTAACTTGTGACCTCGCGATGTTACTTGTAACTTGTGACCTCGTGGTGTTACTTGTAACTTGTGACCTCGCAGTGTTACTTGTAACTTGTGACCTCACGATATTACTTGTAACTTGTGACCTCGCGGTGTTACTTGTAACTTGTGACCTCGCGGTGTTACTTGTAACTTGTGACCTCGCGGTGTTACTTGTAACTTGTGACCTCGCAGTGTTACTTGTAACTTGTGACCTCGCGGTGTTACTTGTAACTTATGACCTCACGATGTTACTTGTAACTTGGTGACCTCGCAGTGTTACTTGCATCTTGTGACGTCACGGTGTTACTTGTAACTTGTGACCTCGCGATGTTACTTGTAACTTTTGACCTCGCGATGTTACTTGTAACTTGTGACCTCGCGGTGTTACTTGTAACTTGTGACCTCGCGGTGTTACTTGTAACTTGTGACCTCGCGATGTTACTTGTAACTTGTGACCTCGTGGTGTTACTTGTAACTTGTGACCTCTCAGTGTTATGTGTAACTTGTGACCTCGCGGTGTTACTTGTAACTTGTGACCTCACGATATTACTTGTAAATTGTGACCTCGCGGTGTTACTTGTAACTTGTGACCTCGCTGTGTTACTTGTAACTTGTGACCTCAAGTGTTACTTGTAACTTGTGACCTCGCCGTGTTACTTGTAACTTAAGACCTCACGGTGTTACTTGTAACTTGGTGACCTCGCAGTGTTACTTGTATCTTGTGACGTCACTGTGTTACTTGTAACTTGTGACCTCGCGATGTTACTTGTAACTTTTGACCTCGCGATGTTACTTGTAACTTGTGACCTCGCGGTGTTACTTGTAACTTGTGACCTCGCGGTGTTACTTGTAACTTGTGACCTCGCGGTGTTACTTGTAACTTGTGACCTCGCGGTGTTACTTGTAACTTGTGACCTGGCAGTGTTACTTGTAACTTGTGACCTCGCAGTGTTACTTGTAACTTGTGACGTCGCGGTGTTACTTGTAATTTTGTGACCTCGCGGTGTTACTTGTAACTTATGACGTCGCGGTGTTACTTGTAACTTGGTGACCTCGCGGTGTTACTTGTAACTCTTGACGTCGCGGTGTTACTTGTATCTTGGTGACCTCGCTGTGTTACTTGTAACTTGTGACGTCGCGGTGTTACTTGTAACTTGTGACGTCGCGGTGTTACTTGTAACTTGTGACGTCGCGGTGTTACTTGTATCTTGTGACGTCGCAGTATTACTTGTAACTTGTGACGTCGCAGTGTTACTTGTAACTTGTGACCTCGCGTGTTACTTGTAGACTTGTGACGTCGCGTGTTACTGTCTGACTCGTTTACTTGTAACTTGTGACGTCCGGTGTTACTTGTAACTTGTGACGTCGCGGTGTTACTTGTATCTTGTGACGTCGCAGTATTACTTGTAACTTGTGACGTCGCAGTGTTACTTGTAACTTGTGACCTCGCGGTGTTACTTGTAACTTGTGACCTCGCGGTGTTACTTGTAACTTGTGACCTCGCGGTGTTACTTGTAACTTGTGACCTGGCAGTGTTACTTGTAACTTGTGACGTCACGGTGTTACTTGTAACTTGGTGACCTCGCAGTGTTACTTGTAACTTGTGACGTCGCGGTGTTACTTGTAATTTTGTGACCTCGCGGTGTTACTTGTAACTTATGACGTCGCGGTGTTACTTGTAACTTGGTGACCTCAGCGTGTTACTTGTAACTTGTGACGTCAGCGGTGTTACTTGTAACTTGGTGACCTCGCGTGTTACTTGTAACTTGTGACGTCGCGGTGTTACTTGTAACTTGTGACGTCGCGGTGTTACTTGTAACTTGTGACGTCGCGGTGTTACTTGTAACTTGTGACGTCGCAGTGTTACTTGTAACTTGTGACGTCGCGGTGTTACTTGTAACTTGTGACGTCGCGGTGTTACTTGTGACGCTGTACTGACGTCGCGTGTTACTTTGTACCGTTAGCTGTGGCTCAGCGGTGTTACTTGTAACTTGTGACGTCGCGGTGTTACTTGTAACTTGGTGACCTCGCGGTGTTACTTGTAACTTGTGACGTCACGGTGTTACTTATAACTTGTGACGTCACTGTGTTACTTGTAACTTGTGACGTCACGGTGTTACTTGTAACTTGTGACGTCGCGGTGTTGTAACTTGTGACGTCGCGGTGTTACTTGTAACTTGTGACCTCGCTGTGTTACTTTTAACTTGTGACCTCGCGGTGTTACTTTTAACTTGTGACGTCGCGGTGTTACTTGTAACTTGGTGACCTCGCGGTGTTACTTGTAACTTGGTGACCTCGCGGTGTTACTTGTAACTCTTGATGTCGCGGTGTTACTTGTAACTTGGTGACGTCGCGGTGTTACTTGTAACTTGTGACGTCCGAGTGTTACTGTAACTTGTGACGTCGCGTGTTCTTGTAACTTGTGACTCGCGGTGTTACTTGTAACTTGTGACGTCGCGGTGTTACTTGTAACTTGTGACGTCGCGGTGTTACTTGTAACTTGTGACCTCGCGGTGTTACTTGTAACTTGTGACGTCGCGGTGTTACTTGTAACTTGTGACGTCGCGGTGTTACTTGTAACTTTTGACGTCGCGGTGTCTTCTCTTCACTCAAGTGGCAAATATTTATCGATGTTTTCCCGCAATAATTTGACTTTGCGAGTCTCAATAATGTATGGGAAATATGTAGATAAATAAACAATTCTTACTTTCTAATAACCATTAACATATAGATAGACTTGTTTATACCTTGTTTAAACTTTAATGTTAATGGTGCCTTCCATCTTTCGGCTTACTATAACTCCAAACTTACCTGAAGAAGTCTATATTTCCTATATATTTCCTATCTTTTTAAGCAAAATGCAATTAAAACTTGAATCATTAGCAGCAGTGGATTCCTGGGTGGAGTGTTGGCCAGCAAGGCAACCAATAGAGGCACTATGGTGGTCAGAGGCACTATGGTGGTCAGAGGCACTATGGTGGTCAGAGGCACTATGGTGGTCAGAGGCACTATGGTGGTCAGAGGCACTATGGTGGTCAGAGGCACTATGGTGGTCAGAGGCACTATGGTGGTCAGAGGCACTATGGTGGTCAGAGGCACTATGGTGGTCAGAGGCACTATGGTGGTCAGAGGCACTATGGTGGTCAGAGGCATATGGTGGTCAGAGGCACTATGGTGGTCAGAGGCACTATAGTGGTCAGAGGCACTATGGTGGTCAGAGGCACTATGGTGGTCAGAGGCACTATGGTGGTAAGAGGCACTATGGTGGTCAGAGACAGTATGGTGGTCAGAGGCACTATGGTAGTCAGAGGCACTATGGTGGTCAGAGGCACTATGGTAGTCAGAGACACTATAGTGGTCAGAGGCACTATGGTGGTCAGAGGCACTATGGTGATCAGAGGCAGTATGGTGGTCAGAGGCACTATGGTCATAGGCACTATGGTGGTCAAAGGCACTATGGTGGTCAGAGGCACTATTGTGGTCAGAGACACTATGGTGGTCAGAGGCACTATGGTGGTAAGAGGCACTATGATGGTCAGAGGCAGTATGGTGGTCAGAGGCACTATGGTGGTCAGAGACAGTATGGTTGTCAGAGGCACTATGGTGGTCAGAGGCACTATGGTGGTCAGAAGCACTATGGTGGTCAGAGGCACTATGGTGATCAGAGGCACTATGGTGGTCAGAGGCACTATGGTGGTCAGAGACACTATGGTGGTAAGAGGCACTATGGTGGTCAGAGGCACTATGGTGGTCAGAGGCACTATGGTGGTCAGAGGCACTATGGTGGTCAGAGGCACTATAGTGGTCAGAGGCACTATGGCGGTCAGAGGCACTATGGCGGTCAGACGCACTATGGCGGTCAGAGGCACTATGGAGTTTACCTGGAGAGAATTACAGGGGTCAACGCCCCCGCAGCCCGGTCTGTGACCAGGCCTCATGTTGGACCAGAGCCTGATCAACCAGGCTGTTACTGCTGGCTGCACGCAGTCCAACGTACGAACCACAGCCTGGCTGGTCAGGTACCGACTTTAGGTGCCTGTCCAGTGCCTGCTTGAAGACAGCCAGGGTTTGTTGGTAATCCCCCTTATGCATGCTGGGAGGCAGTTGAACAATCTTGGGCCCCTGACACTCATTGTGTTGTCCCTCAACGTGCTAGTGGCACCCTGCTTTTCATTGGGGGGATGTTACATCGCCTGCCGAGTCTTTTGCTTTCGTAGGGAGTGATTTTCGTGTGCAAGTTTGGTACTAATCCCTCGAGAATTTTCCACGTGTATATAACAATGTATCTCTCCCGCCTGCGTTCTAGGGAGTACAGGTTTAGAAACTTCAAGCGTTCCCAGTAATTGAGGTGGTTTATCGCAGTAATGCATGCCGTGAAGGTTCCCTGCACATTTTCAAGGTTAGCAATTTCACCTGCCTTGAAAGGTGCAGTTAGTGTGCAGCAATATTCCAGCCTAGATAGAACAAGCGATTTGTAAAGTGTCAACATGGGCTTTGCATCCCTGGTTTTGAAGGTTCTCATTATCCATCCTGTCATTTTTCTAGCAGATGCGATTGCTACGGTGTTATGGTCCTTGAAGGTGAGATCCTCTGACATGATCTCTCCCAGGTCTTTGACATTAGTTTTTCGCTCTATTGTGTGGTTGGAATTAGTTTTGTACTCCGATGAGATTTTAATTTCCTCACGTTTTCCGTAGCTGAGCAATTGAAATTTCTCATCATTGAACTTCATATTGTTTTCTGCAGCCCATTTAAAGATTTGGTTTATGTCTGCTTAGAGTCTTGCAGTGTCTTCAACGGTGGACACTGTCATACAGATTCGGGTGTCATCTGCAAAGGAAGACACGGCACTGTGGCTTATATCCCTGTCTATGTCCGATATGAGGATGAGGAACAGGATGGGAACGAGTACTGTGCCTTGTGGAACAGAGCTTTTCACATTAGCTGCCTCAGACTTTACTCTGTTGACTACTACTCTTTGTGTTCTACTTGTTAGGAAATTATAGATCCATCTACCAACTTTTCCTGTTATTCCTTTATCACGCATTTTGTGCTATCACACCATGGTCACACTTATCAAAGGCTTTTGCAAAGTCTGTGTATATAACATCTGCATTCTGTTTGTCCTCTAGAGCATCCAGGACCTTGTCATAGTGGTCCAGTAGTTGGGACAGACAGGAGCGACCTGCTCTAAACCCATGCTGCCCTGGGTTGTGTAATTGATGGTTATCTAGATGAGTGGCGATCTTGCTTCTTAGAACCCTTTCAAATATTTTTATGATATGGGACGTTAGCGCTATTGGTCTGTAGTTCTTTGCCATTGCTTTACTGCCGCCTTTGTGGAGTGGGGCTATGTCTGTTGTTTTTAGTAACTGCGGGACGACCCCAGTGTCCATGCTCCCTCTCCATAGGATGTTAAAAGCACGTGATAGGGGCTTCTTGCAGTTCTTGATGAACACTGAGTTCCATGAGTCTGGGCCTGGAGCAGAGTGCATGGGCATGTCATTTATCGCCTTTTCGAAGTCTTGTTGCGTCATGGTAATGTCAGATAGGCTTGCGTCTACCAGGTTCTGTGGCACTTTCATAAAAAAATCATGTAGGTCTTCAACTTTTAGTCTGGTTAGCGGCTCACTAAAAACTGAGTCATAAGGGGACTTTAATAACTCACTCATTTCCTTGCTGTCATCTGTGTAGGACCCATCTCGTTTTAGTAGGGGCCCAATACTGGATGTTGTTCTCGACTTTTTTTTGGCATAAGAAAAGAAATACTTTGGGTTTCTTTCAATTTCATTTATGGCTTTTAGTTCTTCCCGCGTTTCTTGATTCCTGTAAGATTCCTTTAGTTTTAATTCGATGTTTGCTATTTCTCTGACCAGTGCCTCCCTACGTATTTCAGATATATTGGCCTCTTGCAGCCTCTCTGTTATTCTTTGCCTTCGCCTGTATTGGGAGCGCTTCTCTCTTTCTAGTTTACATCTTCTCCTCCTTTTCCTTAAGGGAATTTGCCTTGAGCAAACCTCAAGTGCCACAGAGTTAATTTGTTCTAGACATAGGTTAGGATCCGTGATGCTTAGGCTATCTTCCCAGTTTATATCATTTAGGATTTGGTTTACTTGGTCCCACCTTATGTTTTTGTTATTGAAGTTGAAATTGAAGAAGGCTCCCTCGCGACTGATCACACTTTGTCGATCTTGGGCTCCCAGCATACATGTCTGGACCTCTATTATGTTGTGATCTGAGTATATCGTTTTTGATATGATGACATTTCGTATCAGATCATCATTGTTAGTGAAGATGAGGTCCAGTGTATTCTCCAATCTTGTAGGCTCTATTATTTGCTGGTTTAAGGTGAATTTGGTGCAGAGATTTAAAAGCTCGTGTGTGTGCGAGTTTTCATCTGAGCTGCCTCCTGGTGTTATCTCTGCTACCACATTATTTGCAATATTCCTCCATTTTAGGTGCCTTAGGTTGAAGTCCCCCAGGAGCAAGATGTTGGGGGCAGGAGCTGGAAGGTTTTCCAGACAGTGGTCAATTTTCAGAAGCTGTTCCTGGAATTGTTGGGACGTTGCATCCGGAGGCTTGTATACAACCACGATGACCAGGTTTTGGTTCTCGATCTTTACTGCTAAAACTTCAACTACATCATTTGAGGCATTTAGTAGTTCTGAGCATATAAGTGACTCTGTGATATACAGGCCAACCCCCCTTTTGCCTGTTCACTCTGTCACATCTGTATAGGTTGTAGCCAGGGATCCATATTTCATTTTCCAAGTGATCCTTTATGTGGGTCTCTGTGAAAGCCGCAAACATAGCATTTGACTCTGTAAGCAGTCCACGGATATAAGGTATCTTGTTGTTTGTTGCTGGTTTAGACCCTGTATATTAGCAAAGATGAATGTCGTTGGATTGGTGGTATGGAGGGGGGGTGTCTTTTTTTCCCGGCACTAATATCTGTTGTTCTGGAGTGTAGGCCATTGACTGTGGTTCCACTCCAGAAATGATTGCAGTTGGTGTACGATTTATGGCGGTCAGAGGCACTATGGTGGTCAGAGGCACTATGGTGGTCAGAGGCACTATGGTGGTCAGAGGCACTATGGTGCCTACTTCAACTCACTGTTGTGACTTTCATTATAACTCTCCTCAGAAAGTGACCAGCTTCTTTATCAATAGAATAATTGAACAATACCTCAAACTTGACTAGTTTAATTAAGTTCATGCATTGTATGGTGTAATATCATGTTCCAGTAATGAATCCTGATGATGATGATGATGATGATGGTTATGATGACGATGATGATGATTATAATGATGATGATGAGTTTTTTGTACCAAAACGTTGACTATACTTCTATAAATGTCATATGAAGTTGCTAATCTTCAATGCTAGGTGTTGGCCTCCTCCCTTCGTGGTGCCACATCTTCCCCACTAAGAGCCACTTCTATTTCAATTAATTTTCCCGAAAATCCCAGGTTTTTGAAAGGTCTGTCTACTCAACAACCAGATTTTATTAACTAACAACAAACTCGTTTTCCCAGTTTCATCTCTCAGTTGAAAGACATAACTAAGTATGCACTTAAATAAATGGCAGTATTACTAAAACACTGACTTGGTTAATGAGATGGTTGATGCTACTTTGTTTGTTCCGAATTTCAGGTTCAATGGTAAACAGTTTTAAGCGTATATCAGATTCCACGTTTATCCTGTTTCTATATTTTGATTTTATATAAAACTTCGTAATTGTAAATGGTCAGTCGGACCGAAACGTCGTGGTGAGCTGCCGTCTCCCACGTGCGGGTTATTTGTGTATTGTTCCAGTCACGGTATTGTAGGTGATTGTTCATGTAGTGGGGAATGACATTGTATATTTCAGGACTTTGGATGTCAGTTCTGGCTACTCATTTTTCACATGCGATCGAAGGTCTTATAAGTTGAACTGAATGAAACTTGACCATTGTGCTATGGAGGTCTGGCATGTTTGATTCCCACAGCCCAGAAAATAACACCAACAGTTTTAAAAAGAAACGTCAAAATAATTAGACTATTTGTGCCAATTTGAAAAACTGCAATTTTGAAAGTTTATGTTAATCAGCTTTATTAACTCTGCAGCATCTTGAAATTTTGTACTTAGCTCGTGGACCCCCAGTACTATCATTGTGGACCCCCGGGGGTCCAGGGACCACATGTTGGGAACCGCTGCACTGGATGCAGTTCAATGTAGACTGAGTTTGACCGAGAAAATGTCGGACACAGTTGCTGGAGTCACGTGACTCTCTACACTGTACTGTGACTCTCTACACTGTACTGTGACTCTCTACACTGTAATGTGACTCTATACACTGTACTGTGACTCTCTACACTGTACTGTGACTCTATACACTGTACTGTGACTCTCCACACTGTACTGTGACTCTCTACGCTGTACTGAGACTCTCTACACTGTACTGTGACTCTCTACACTGTACTGTGACTCTCTACACTGTACTGTGACTCTCTACACTGTACTGTGACTCTCTACCTGTCTGTGACTCTACACTGTACGACTCTACACTGTACTGTGACTCTCTACACTGTACTGTGACTCTCTACACTGTACTGTGACTCTCTACACTGTACTGTGACTCTATACACTGTACTGTGACTCTCTACACTGTAATGTGACTCTCTACACTGTACTGTGACTCTCCACACTGTACTGTGACTCTCTACACTGTACTGTGACTCTCTACACTGTACTGTGACTCTCTACACTGTACTGTGCCTCTGGTCTAATATTGTACTCAAAACTTTCTTGTCTAGAATACAATCTTTGAGAAGACTAACTTGTGGTGTGACCTGTAATGTAACCTGATATGACCTGAGTTGTGACCTGTAATATGACCTGTCTACCTGGAGGGTGTTCGGGGATCAACACCCCCGTGACTCGGTCCATGACCAGACCTCGTGGTGGATCAGGGCCTGATCAACCAGGCTGTTACTACTGGCTGCACTTAAACTGACGTACGAACCACAGCCCGGCTGGTCTAACTCCCTCCTGAAAACAGCCAGGGGTCTATTAGTAATCTTCCTTATGTACTGAGAGGCAGTTGAACAATCTTTGGCCCCTGACACTTACTGTGCTGTCTCTTAGCATAGTCATGGCACCCCAGGTTACCATTGAGAGGATGCTGCATCTCCCGCCATCTCGTAGGTAGTGATTTCCGTGTACAGATTTGGGACTAGTACCTCTAGGATTTTTCCAGTTGTAAATAATGTATCTCTCTCGCCTGTGTTCCAAGAAGTAACTGAAATGCTTTATTGTTCATGTACCTGCAGTGTGTATTCTCCAGGTCTGCAGCTGTGGTATGACCTGTGATGTGACCTGTGATGTGACCTCTGGTGTGACCTGTGATGTAACCTGTGATGTGACCTGTGATGTAACAAGTGGTGTGACCTGTGATGTAACCTGTGGTGTGACCTGTGATGTAACCTGTGGTGTGACCTGTGATGTAACCTGTGGTGTGACCTGTGATGTAACCTGTGGTGTGACCTGTCATGTAACCTGTGGTGTGACCTGTGATGTAACATATGGTGCGACCTGTAATGTGACTTGTGGATTGACCTGTGTTGTAACCTATAATGTGACCTGTGGTGTGACCTGTAGTGTGTTAAATCACCTGCAACCGAGAGAATAAAGACACAAATGGGTATCTTTATTGTTGAGACGTTGAGCCTACACATCAGGCTTCTTCAGTCAAATACAGAGGCAGCAGGTGTAGCAGTGAAGATGTTATCAGTCCCTCAACTATGGAGAAATAGTATTTGAGGTGGTCAGTCCCTCAGCCTGGAATAAAAAATAAAGTCACAGAAGAAAGTCATAATTTTGGCTACGAAAAAAGTTACTGGAAAAAAGTCACATTTTGTTTAAATATCATAAACAATTAAAAAAAATAAAACAAAAAATATTTTAAGTCAGTTATTAACTAACAGTTCACGACTTGTACACGTTGATAACACGATTCAATATGATGGTATTACTCATAGGTAAACAACATCAAGCTTTATTCAATTTCTTAAGCAAAGTAAGACAGTGAAACGGAAGAATTTAAGTCAGTGATTTATTGACAATACATGAAATGTACACAATGAAAACATCTTACATAATATCCTGCCATTACATGTATATTCAGTTTTGGGTTTGATTTGTATTATTACTTTTTCTACTGTGACTTTTTTCTCTGGATTCCTGGAGTGAGGAGTGGGACAGTGAGGCTTGCCTAGCATGGGACAGTGAGGCTTGCCTAGCATGGGACAGTGAGGCTTGCCTAGCATGGGACAGTGAGGCTTGCCTAGCATGGGACAGTGAGGCTTGCCTAGCATGGGACAGTGAGGCTTGCCTAGCATGGGACAGTGAGGCTTGCCTAGCATGAGACAGTGAGGCTTGCCTAGCATGGGACAGTGAGGCTTGCCTAGCATGGGACAGTGAGGCTTGCCTAGCATGGGACAGTGAGGCTTGCCTAGCATGGGACAGTGAGGCTTGCCTAGCATGAGACAGTGAGGCTTGCCTAGCATGGGACAGTGAGGCTTGCCTAGCATGGGACAGTGAGGCTTGCCTAGCATGGGACAGTGAGGCTTGCCTAGCATGGGACAGTGAGGCTTGCCTAGCATGGGACAGTGAGGCTTGCCTAGCATGGGACAGTGAGGCTTGCCTAGCATGGGACAGTGAGGCTTGCCTAGCATGGGACAGTGAGGCTTGCCTAGCATGGGACAGTGAGGCTTGCCTAGCATGGAGACAGTGAGGCTTGCCTAGCATGGGACAGTGAGGCTTGCCTAGCATGGGACAGTGAGGCTTGCCTAGCATGGGACAGTGAGGCTTGCCTAGCATGGAACAGTGAGGCTTGCCTAGCATGGGACAGTGAGGCTTGCCTAGCATGGGACAGTGAGGCTTGTCTAGCATGGGACAGTGAGGCTTGCCTAGCATGGGACAGTGAGGCTTGCCTAGCATGGGACAGTGAGGCTTGCCTAGCATGAGACAGTGAGGCTTGCCTAGCATGGGACAGTGAGGCTTGCCTAGCATGGGACAGTGAGGCTTGCCTAGCATGGGACAGTGAGGCTTGCCTAGCATGGGACAGTGAGGCTTGTCTAGCATGGGACAGTGAGGCTTGCCTAGCATGGGACAGTGAGGCTTGCCTAGCATGGGACAGTGAGGCTTGTCTAGCATGGGACAGTGAGGCTTGCCTAGCATGGGAAAGTGAGGCTTGCCTAGCATGGGACAGTGAGGCTTGCCTAGCATGGGACAGTGAGGCTTGCCTAGCATGGGACAGTGAGGCTTGCCTAGCATGGGACAGTGAGGCTTGCCTAGCATGGGACAGTGAGGCTTGCCTAGCATGGGACAGTGAGGCTTGCCTAGCATGGGACAGTGAGGCTTGCCTAGCATGGGACAGTGAGGCTTGCCTAGCATGGGACAGTGAGGCTTGCCTAGCATGGGACAGTGAGGCTTGCCTAGCATGGGACAGTGAGGCTTGCCTAGCATGGGACAGTGAGGCTTGCCTAGCATGGGACAGTGAGGCTTGCCTAGCATGGGACAGTGAGGCTTGCCTAGCATGGGACAGTGAGGCTTGCCTAGCATGGGACAGTGAGGCTTGCCTAGCATGGGACAGTGAGGCTTGCCTAGCATGGGACAGTGAGGCTTGCCTAGCATGGGACAGTGAGGCTTGCCTAGCATGGGACAGTGAGGCTTGCCTAGCATGGGACAGTGAGGCTTGCCTAGCATGGGACAGTGAGGCTTGCCTAGCATGGGACAGTGAGGCTTGCCTAGCATGGGACAGTAGGCAGTGCTCCACAATTCTTGCTAGACATATAAACCCACTCTGGAGCAGTACTACAGCTCTCCTAGGAAGAGGAGGTACTCCAATTACTAAAGAGATGTCCTAGACAAACTCAACAATGTGGGTATCACCCCCATTGCCCCAGACAACTTCCAGGCCCAGCGCTCTGTGTTTGTTGCATGCATCAACAGCTTCATGCATCAACACTGCCGAAGAACTCGTGGAGATCAGTAGAACAAACCCCGAGTTCAAGGTCCTAAAGGCTTATAGGTTTGACAAGAACTCGAACAGTGAACAGTCTGAAACTAATCCTCGAGACACCAGAAGCCAAAATCATCTGTAACAACGGTTTGAGATGCTCGGCAACCAAATGTGCACTTGACCAAGTCTCTATGGAAAAGTTTGTCAACTCAGTGCTTCAAGTGCTGTAGTTTTGGCCATGACACAAATAAATGCACCAGCGAAAAAACCGTCTGCAGTATCTGCTCTGGAGAGCATTGTTACACGAATGCTTCACCAGGAGCAAACCCAAGTGTGCCCTTTAATAATAATAATAATAATAATAATAATAATTATAATATAATATCTTTATTTCTACAAGTACATGTACAAGGTATACAGGCCTAGCTGACATCAATGACATACTACTATACAGAAAGCCTCTTGTTATGCAGAGCATTTCGGGCAAATTAGGTCAGTTTTGTCCCAGGATGCGACCCACACCAGTCGACTAACTCCCAGGTACCCAATTTACTGATGGGGAACATAGACAACCAGTGTAAAGAAACACGCCCAGTGTTTCTACCCTCGCTGGGAATCGAACCCAGACAATCGCCGTGTGAAGCGAGAACTTTAGCTACCAAGCCACGGGGCACGCTGTCTTCCCTAGCTGCCCTGTCAAGAAATCTACAGTCCAGAAAATTCAGGACGATAAGAAACTGGCGAACTCCAAGAAAGCCACTCCACAGACACCTCCCATGCTGTCCCAAGACTCCTTCCCAAATCTACCGAGTTCTGGCGGGGCACCTATCACCCCCTCCACCAACAACAATGTTTGAACCTCCACCCCTTCCCCCATCCTAACCCCGGCATGCACCAAGCCCAAGGACCACTCTCCTACTCAATCCCTCCCCCTGGGTCCATCCAAGAAGGCGTAATAAAAGGGATCATGATGTACAACTATTCTGTTCTCAGAACACCACTCAGGACTTCTTCCCCCCAACTGACGAATTGAGTAGGGAGGGCATGCTCATACCTTACAGATATAACCTCATACATCAATTCCCTGCATGCAGCATCAACGCAAAACACACGAAATAATGGGGATCACAAATTTCACCTCCAACTCAACATGCAACACTTCTTCAACATCCACTACCTCCTAGAAGCTGAACTATGCAACCACAATCTGCAGGTAATCCTTCTGAATGAGACACCTGCCAGACCAGACCAACATAAAAAGCTTCATGGTTACTCAACTCTCGAAAAATCCAGAGGGCCGTACACTGGGGTGAATGTCCTAGTGAAGCAGAGTATATGCATTCCGTAATATCCATGTTGACAAGGACAGCATCATAGCGATAGAACTGACGACCTCATGTGCACGGCTAATAGTGGGTACTGGATATTTCTTCCCCAAACAGCCGTACATTGAGTACATCCCCCTTCACCGGATACTCAGTAGAAATGTCTCTACAGTCCTAGCAGGAGATTTTAATGCCCATCACTCCGCTCTCTTCAGCTGCAACGCCACCCATCCGCTAGGTGACCAAAAGGGAAAACAGTTATTCATTGTAATGGCAGCAAGAAACCTATCGTCCCAAGGCCCATTTTTTAAGTTGTACATGACCATCACCTAGGGACACCTGACGTAGTCCTTGCCAACAGACACTGCAACCTATACCATTGCAAAGTTTCACCAGGCGATAATGTTGGTTCAGACCACATTCCTGTCATAATAAACCTCCAGATTTCGCTATTCCGGATACCCACCCCTTCGAAATCCAACCTGAAAACCCTAGGCTTTGACCTCTTCAGGGACCATACTGTTTAGCTTGAGAACCAGCACTCAACTGCAATAGACACCACCCAGGCAAGCTGCGAACTACCAACATCAAAGATCTACCAGTAGTACAAACCAACCAGAGAAATCAAGGACAGCACGAATAATTACCAAGCAGAGTGTAGAAGACACCACCAAACGTGACAGCCCACAGGGGCTGTACCCACAGGGGCTGTACTGCAGGGGATGAGGAGGGAATTAATCACCATAATCATCCAGCACAAAAGAGAAATATGGTAATATCTTGTTCACCAGGCTAACCAATACAAACACCATCCAGAACAGTTCTGGAGTAAGATCCGCCGGTTGCTGGGAGCTAAACACACCCACACAACACCTAACACCGACGAGGACGGTAACGAAGTGAATACCCTCCTCGAGGACCCGCAGGACCAAGCCAGTTTGATGGGTGAAGTGTGGAAGAAAATTCTCTCCCACAATGATAGCAGAAGATTCATCAATAACCACTACCAGTGGGTCAACCAATGGAGAGATGACAACTGGGCAGACTTCCAACAATTACCATTAATTGATACATCTATCCTCGAAAATGAACACCCTCTCACCAGACCAATTACCCTCAGAGAGATGTGCCATGTCATGGGCAGAATGAGAAACAGAGCCCCTGGCCCATCAGGCATAACAACAAAACAAAGTACCTACTCTGAAACTGCAAAATGTCTCTGGTAAATATTTTTAATGCCATCTTGGCCTTTTGACACTTTCCCGTGGCACTTAAGACAGCAAGGATGATATTCATTGCAAACCCAACAAAGACAATCACAAACCGGAGAACTACAAACCCATCTCCTTACTGGAAGTCACTGGAAAAGTGTTGGAAAAAAATCATTTCCAACAGACTGAACTACTACATTCACGTCATCCACCTCTTCACCGAAAAGCAGTTTGGCTTTAGGACCCACCGAGGAACCCAACACTCTATCAGTATCATCTTCGATGCTGAGGAAACAGAGCAACCTTTCCTTAATTGCAACCAGGGATGTACACAAAACTTTTGACAACCTGTGGCACAACGGCCTCATATTCAAACTTCCCGACCTTCCGGACCACAACTGGACTTTCCTCAGGCTCATATACAACTTCTTATCAGGAAGAAGCATCATCCCCACCTTCAACGCAAGTCGGCAGAGCCTTTCACACCGATAGCTAGAGTGCCACAGGGCTCGTGCCTCAGCCCTATACTCAACATATACGTAAACGATCTCCCCCAACCTGAGTTAAGTGACGAACAAGATCCTGGGATATGAGATCGACAAATTACTCCACTCCACATCTCACATCACCAAAAAGGTTAACTTAGCAAAATCCCGCCTCAGTCAACTATACAGGTTTAATCAAACCCCTTCCCACATCAAGAAGCACCTGTGCAAGATGATAAGACCTATGTTTGAATATCCTTGCGTACCCATGTCACTAATAACGAAATCCAACATGTTACAGCTACAAAGAGATCTTCCACCTCACCTTCGACAGTATTTAAGACTCCATTCTGATGCTTCAGCTTCATATCATTACAGACCATGGAGTTGAACCCTCCTCCAGGCTGAGGGACTGACCACCTCAAATACTATTTCACCAAGGTTAATGGACTGATTACATCATCTTCATTTCACTACTACTACACCTGCTGCCTTGTATTTGACTGAAGAAGCCGCCTGTTGAAATGTTTCGCCTACACAGTAGGCTTCTTCAGTCAAATACAAGGCAGCAGGTGTAGTAGTAGTGAAATGAAGATGATGTAATCAGTCCATTAACCTTGGTGAAATAGTATTTGAGGTGGTCAGTCCCTCATCCTGGAGGAGGGTTCAGCTCCATGGTCTGTATTGTTGTATTTTATACCATTTTCAACGTGAGTGAATAAAGAAAACGAGACTGATGAATAATAAATGTTTTTCTGACTTTCAGAGAGATGCGGGTTGCCCACCTCTTGTTGTTGCTGCTGCTGACACTCTCAAGGGTGAGCTCATAAGAACCATTGTTTTGTAAAATATTACTCACACAATTACACGGGGCCAGGAGATATAACTCGATGTTACGAAAATACATTGGAGCCTAGTGGGTAAAAGCTTTGTCTAAGGGCATATACAAAATATTAGAAAGTATAAACCAGCCTAGGGCCACAAAAGTAACTTCACAAAATCTCTAAACTTTAGGGTTGATTAC
This sequence comes from Cherax destructor, assembly GCA_009830355.1. NCBI lineage: Eukaryota > Metazoa > Arthropoda > Malacostraca > Decapoda > Parastacidae > Cherax > Cherax destructor. Next base: position 26,342 of record WNWK01011339.1, read on the forward strand.
CAGGAAGGTCAGAAACTCACCCTTATAAATATAAACTATATTAATCAATATATACAGCACAAAACCTGCCTTCAATACTTTTCACAAAAAATACACTAGTACACCGCTGCTGGTAAATTAAGGCTAGGACATAGAAGCAAAATAAACATGAGGCTAGGTCCCAGCGGGGCCGCCATAACCACACTCTCCAGTCGGCTCCTAGCCTCTTGTTAAATGATCTATTAATTCAAAATCTTACCTGAACACACTGGCCTCCACTCAGACAACAGAGCCAGGCCCATACCAGAGCCCATGTGAGCACAAATATAACCCAAAACCAGCCTATGGCCTGAAAACTATAGCAAAATAGTCCTATATATTTAACTCCATGCTAGCTTCATCACACCAGCAACCTCTCCTGCAAAGCTTCTCCAGCAACTGCTAGGCTAGTGATGGTACACATCTCATAAGTGTTCATGTCTAATGTGTCCCACTGACTGTTCAATATACGTCCACTTAAGCACTACCACTATTATTATAGACGTTCACTACACTACAAACACTTCAAATTATAAATTCATTACAACAATGCAGTAGCCTGCATAATCCCCCCACCACCAGACCACAGGACTCACTCAGCTAGCTGTATCCAATTGGATGCAACCATCCAAAAATAGTAAAACGGAAAATTAATCTAAGGTCTGAGGAAAGGAATTAACATCACCAAAAATAAGAAAACTGCAACATTACAACAAGCATTCATCCTAACCTTACTTGCCTTGGTGCACTTTTCTGGAAATTTATAACACATCCAATATCACCAAAATGAGCACTGCTAATCCGCAGACTTATGAAACTCGTTTTAACATTAGTGATAAAGTTTTACGCCAAATGAACCCACAGTTAGGCTTCATAGCTATACTCCTAAACCCAGTACTAGAAAAATGCACCATCACAACAGTGATGGTGCATTGATGCATTTTACCTATATATCATATAACTTTATACACTACGAAATGGGTTACCTCTGTACTACAATATATTTCCACATAACCACATAAAAGTAAACTGGTTTACAGTAGTACAAAAAAAACACTGAGAAACTCTTTTCTTCTTTAAACAGCATTACTGTCCATTAATGCAAATCTACTCGTTCACTGCAAAACAAGAGCAGATAAACGATCTACACATTACATTGTTTACATTTTTAGACACGAGACAATGCATCAACAACCACATTCTCTGTTCCCTTCACATAACTAATCACCAAGTTCAGAGGTTGGAGGAACAAAGCTCACCTAGTGAATCTTTGATTGTGGTTCCTCATTAGGTGAAGGAAACATAAATGATTGTGGTCACTATACACAGTAAGAGGATAAATCAATCCTGTACATAAATTGAGAAATATTGCAGAACCAACACTAAAACAAGAGCCTCTTTTTCCATGGTGGTATAATTTCTCTGGTAACTTCTAAGTTTTGCCGAGAAATAGCTTACAAAACCCAAATGGAAGAACCCTGTATTGAAAAAGTCCATCTGGTGTTACGAAAGCAGCGGTCACTGGCACATGGGGTTAAAGGAATCTGATAATAACCCTTTAACACGTCTAATTTACTCATATATTTAGCTCCCCCTACTGCATCAATGACATCATCCATTCTAGGAAGAGGAAAACAATCAGCCTTAGTTATTAAATTTACCTTGAGGTAGTCAGTGCACATCCTCATGCTGCCATCTGGTTTGGGAACCATCAAGCAGGGTGATGCCCACTCACCCGCTCGGTACTACTAAATTATTTTCAAGTAGGAATTTCACCTCTTTCTCCATACTTGCTTTCTTTTGTGGGTTCATTCTATAAGGGACCTGCAGAATTATTTCAGTTTTCCCTACATCTATATTATGGGACTTTAAATTGCTCACCTTAAGGGTATCCCCCAAAATTTCTCAAAATTTGAGAGAAGCTGAACTATTTCCACAACCCTTCCTTTACAGTTGCCTGCAAATCGGTGTCCAGCCCTGGATCACTTACTATATTAACACTCCCCACACCAGATCTTTGATGATACCATTTTAGAGAGTTTATATGCATATTACGTTCAGACTTCCGCTGCCCAGGAGTGTGAATTCTATAATTCTGGCCAGAAACGCTTTTCACCACCTTGTACAGCCCACTGTACCTTACTCTTAAGGGATTATCACTAGCATTATCCTTTCACTAGCATTATCCATTACTAGCATTATCCATTACTAGCACCTCCTCTCCAACTTCAAGAGTACAATACGCTGCCTTGTGGTCAAATAGTCTTTTCGTCTTGGTCTGGCTGGTGTGCAGGCTCTCAGATGAGCCTCACGGTCTCTGAAAGTAAGAAAAGACTCTGAGGAGAAAACATCACGATCACCACCCAGCCAGTGTTCCTTCAAAACAGTGAATGGCTCCCTCACTTGGTGACCATAGATCAGTTCAAAGGGACTATAGCCTAATGATTCATGTGTGCTGTCCCTCACAGCAAATAAAAGTAGGAAGTAGGGAAATGCCCTCATCCCAGTGCTTCTGGTACAGGGTACAATAAGCATGTAGCGTAGTCTTGAAATACTGGTGAAATCGCTTCACCACCCCTTGACTCTCTGGCTGATAGCCTGTGGAGGCTGTTATTTGAATATTAAATATCCCCAAAACTGTGCGAAAATGTTCAGATGTAAAATTTGACCCCTGATCGTCCTGAATTTTCTTAGGGATCCCAACTTGAGTAAACAATTTCACCAATGCTCTAAAGACCATGCGTGTAATTAATAATTTTACGAAGCGGGATGGTCTCGGGAAACCTAGTAGAATAGCAAATAATAGTGAGTAAGTACTGGATACCTATCTTAGTTTTGGGTAGTTGACCCACACAATCCACAACTCGCCTGCTAAAAGGTTCTCCAACTGCTGTGATTGGGTTAAGTGGGGCAAGATTAATTCCCTGGTTAGGTTTTCCTGTCCTTTGGCAAACAGGACATGATTCAGTATACTTACCCACTGACTCCCATATCTGAAGGCAGTAAAAATTTGTGAAAACTTTTCCCATGTTTTTTGTAATACCTAAATGGGAACATCATGGGCCAAACTCAAGACTTGACACCTAAATGACTCTGGCACCACCACTTGGTAGAGTGCCTCTATTGCTCCATCAGAAGATACTTCATCAGATAGTCTTTTTCATTAAAACACCTGTGTAAAAAAAATAATTGGTTGGGAGGCTGCCTCCTCGGTAACTGCCAATTACCAAATAGCCTTCAGAGTATCGTCACACCCCTGGGCCTCAATCAGCTGTTCTCGAGTCGGAGTCGCCACTCAATCTAGGTCCCCCACTCAATTTAGGTCCCACCTGGGCTGGTTCATCGCTATCCTGAGTCTCCTGCAGGCTAGACTCCAGGAACAGCCTTCCCAAACCCAAATCTTCTCCAGCATCAGAAGAATCAAGAAGAAACACAGAAGCTCTTTCTTTTGACATTTGCCTAGTTAAAACACACACTGGAAACAGCTCAGGCACAGTAGCCCTAGCTTTTTCCTTCCAAATTTGTGATTCTGGGTCACTCCAGACTAATGGTTTCTCACTTTCGAGAAGACATATCACATTACTATCTAACGGAAGGTCAACTCCTTCGAAAGGTATATCCTCTGCAGTACCTACAGGCAGGTAACCAGACTGGTAAGCAGACTCAAACCATAGCCTATGAACTGAAGTCCTAATAGTGGATCCTGTAATCCCATGTTAGAAAAATGTCCAACCCAGTGTAAGTATCTTCTGACACTGATAATATACTCTTGTGTAATAAGGTGAAAGTACTACATCCATCCCTTAAAGACATAACACTTTCTACCATACCTTTATATTGATGCAAGGCCACTGTGGACTTGCTTGAAAAGACCTTTATCCGAGGATCTAAAACAGCTGTATTACCTGGTCTACTTTGAGGTAAAACTTCAGTGTGTGTGTAGCTGGTGTACTTGAGAGGTCTGTGCCACAGCTTGGTCACTACGCATCTCTCTCTAGTATTACTGCAGGTGGCAGTAATATTGCCATCTGCAGTAAGTACAAAAATAAGGTTTAAAAGTCTCATGACCATTTGAGCAGGCTGAGTCCCCTTACCCTTGGGGAACTGGACTTTTCCTACCTGTTCCCTGTTTTCTTGAACCTGAAACTGACTTACCACTTCCCTGAACACGTAACTGAGAAGTAGACTTAAATCCCTGTTATTACAACCTCAGGTTCAATGGCCTGTTAACCTGAGTGTAAAAGCTTGGAGCAAAGAAACACAGTAGAAAATGCTTTGAATTTGTATTTCCTTCACCAGTCAGTTCTGAATATATAAGACTTTTGTCTTTTCCTTCACCAAGTAAATAGAAAAGGGCTTTTTACACATATGTACACTATATACAAAGGAGTAGTATTTAGTGCACGCCACGGTTGTCTAGGCTAAACAGCAGCCAAAAGACAGACAACTTTCCACAACCAGCTCTATGCAGGAATTCCAATGACAAAACGCGAGTGGTATCCACGTCACCTTTGTCATTGTTAAACTCGCATTTTAATTGGCTGAACCGAGTCGTTGATTTGATAATGGGGCTCCATCACGAAACCCTTAACGATGGTTCGCTGGTTGGAGGGGAGCCTATGTGGGTGTGTTTAACATGCTCCGAATAAAGGTTACATACTCTTTGCATGCAACACCTGGGAACGAGGATTCTGGTGGTAATTAGGCTGAACACACTTGTGATTACGAGGCTGGAAAACATTTTGCTTAAACCAGCAAATAATAGAGCCTAAAAGACAAGAAAGTGCACTGGACCTCATCTTCACCAACAACGACGATCTGTTACTTAATATAACCGTATCAAAGACAATACACTCAGATCACAACATAATAGAGGTGCATACATGTATGTACAGGGCTCCTGACCAGTAAAATGTGTTCAGTTATGAGGGTGTCCTCACAAAATTCAATTTCAATAACAAAAACATACACTGGGAACAAGTCAACCATGTGCTAAATGAAACAAGCTGGGAAGATATCCTAAACAACACGGATCCGAACCTTTGCCTAGAAAAAAATAACTGTGGCACTTGAAGTCTGTTCAAAGCACATTCCATTAAGAAAAAGAAAGAGATAATGTAAACTAGAAAGAGAGAGATGCTCCCTATGCAGGCGAAGGCGAAAAATCACAGAGCTGCTGAGAGGGGCCAATATATCTGAAATACGAAGGGAGGCACTGGTCAGAGAAATAGCAAATATCGAACTTAAGCTTAAGGAATCTTACAGGAGACAAGAATCCCAAATCTAAGACGAAAACAGCATCCAGTATTGGGGCCCTGCTTAGACGAGATGGGACCTACACAGATGACAGCAAAGAAATGAGTGAGATACTAAAGTCCCAATATGACTCAGTGTTTAGTGAGCCATTAACCACAATCTAAATGATTTTTTTATGACTGAGACTCAAAATTTGGTCAATTAAAAATTCTCTGATAATATCCTAACACCACAAGACTTCGAAAAGGTAATTAATGACATGTCCATGCACTCTGCGCCAGGCCCAGACTCATGGAACTCCGTGTTCATCAAGAAATACAAGAAGCCCCTGTCACGTGCCTTCAGCATTCTATGGAGAGGGAGCATGGACACAGGGATCATCCCACAGTTACTAAAAACAACAGACATAGCCCCACTCCACAAAGGTGGCAGTAATGCAATTGCAAAGAACTACAGACTGATAACACTAACATCCCATATCATAAAAATCTTTCAAAGGTTTCTAAGAAGCAAGATCACCAACCACGTAGATACCCATCAATTACACAACCCAGGGCAACACAGGTTAAGAGCAGGTCTCTCCTGTCTGTCCCAGCTACTGGACCACTATGACAAGGTCCTGGATGCTTCAGAGTGGTCAAAGAGACATTCGGGGATGTGCTGATAATCCTTTATTAAGATACAACAGCGAATGCTCCTAGCTGCAAAGAAACAAAGTACACAAATTAGGATGCACACCTGACTAGATAAGCGCACATTGTACCTCCTAGTCCTAATATATAATTAATGTACACTGTACGGACGTAACTCTATAGTGGGTGTGCAGTGCCTTATGCTACATAACACGTAATTACTGACTTACATATTAGGAAGGTAATACGTGTTCGACGGCCCCGCACTCTGTTTACGACTCGAGTTTCACTGCCTCACCTACAGGCGGCGCAAGGGTGCCGCCGGCCCGCCAACTTTGACTCACTCTATGCCACGTCACCTACATCCCACACAGAGGATAAATAAAATGCAGATGTTGTATACACAGACTTCGCGAAAGCCTTCGACAAGTGTGACCATGGAGTAATAGCACACAAAATAAGTGACAAAGGAATAACAGGAAAAGTTGGTAGATGGATCTATAACTTCCTAACAAATAGAACATAAAATGTCACAATAAACTATTATTATTATTATTTTTATTATTATTATTATTATTATTATTATTATTATTATTATTATTATTATTATTATTATTATTATTATTATTATTTTTATTATTATTATTATTATTATTATTATAGTCAACAGAGTAAAGTCTGAGGCGGCTGCAGTGAAAAGCTCTGTTCCACAAGGCACAGTACTCACTCCCATCTTGTTCCTCATCCTCATATCTGACATAGACACAGATGAAAGCCATAGCTCCGTGTCTTCCTTTGCGGATAACACTCGAATTGTCATGAGTGTCAACCATCGAAGACACCGCAAGACTCCAAGCGGACATCAACCAAATGGGCTGCAGAAAACAATATGAAGTTCAATGACGAGAAATATATACTACTCAGATATGAAAAACTTGAGGAAATAAAAACTTTAGCAGAGTATAAAACAAATTCTGAGAGTGATAATGTGAGAGGATCTCACCTTCAAAGACCACAACAATGTATCTACCTCATCTACTATAAAAATGATAGGATGGATAATGAGAACCTTCAAAACTAGGGACGCAAAGCCTATGATGATTCTCTTCAAATCGCTTGTTCTCTCTAGGCTGGAATACTGTTGTACACTAACTGCCCCCTTCAAGGCTGGTGACATTGCTGACCTGGAGAATGTACAGAGAACTTTCATCGCACACGTAAGTATGATAAAGCACTTAAATTACTGGGAACGGTTGAAGTCCCTTGATTCGTATTCCCTGGAACGCAGGCGAGAAAGATACATGATAATATACACTTGGAAAATCCTAGAGGGATTAGTACCAAACTTGCACACGAAAATCACTCCTTATGAAAACAAAAGACTCGACAGGAGATGCAACTTTCCCCCAGTGAAAAGCAGGGGCGCCACCAGTACACTGAGAGAAAACACAATAAATGTCCGGGGCCCAAGACTGTTGAACTGCCTCCCAGCAAAAATAAGGGGAATTACCAATAGACCCCTGGCTGTCTTCAAGAAGGCACTGGACAGGTACCTAAAGTCAGTACCTGACCAGCCGGGCTGTGGTTTGTACGTCAGTTTGCGTGCGGCCAGCAGTAACAGCCTGTTTAATCAGACCCTGATCCACCACGAGGCCTGGTATCAGACCGAGCCGCGGGGGCGTTGACCCCCGAAACTCTCTCCAGGTAAACCCTTGAAATGTGTTGCTCCTCCTGGTTGATTGAGAAAAAGTATTATTAATAAGATCTGGATGGTTACCCCAAATTTTTGGTTGGCTAAAAACCTACCACCCAACTCTAAGTCATGGTTAAAAATCACTGAACTCCTTTTCCTCAAGATTTGCCTTAAGGTCAGGAGATACACTTCAAAAGATCCTCTAGTAAAATTAACGTAATTACATCAACATAATCACCTACCACACCTTCGGAGCGGCACCATTTGTTCACCAGTGTCATCGTCTCTGTTTCTAACCCTGAAACTTTAAACCTCTAAACTTTTACCTAAACCTCTCTGACAATATCATACTCTGAAAATTCATGTTCATCTAGAGAACTAACTGTTTGTAACTTTACCAATTAACTGGGTTCTTGTTAATGTGGCCCAGTTACTGTCTGGCCACTGCTGTCACCTGACAGTTTTCTCAAATAATGAGAAAAAATTGTCTGGGTCTTTCTCCAAAAATCTGGGAACAACTTTAAAGCTTTATCCAAATTAAACACTTCTTCATATTTACATGTTCGCTGCTAATAAACAAATTGTTTCTTCAGCGTTAAGGATTTCTAATTCCTTTTCCTCCTGGATATTTGTACGTTCAATCCTCCTCAGGTCTCTCTCCTCTTTAATTAGGACTAATTTCAAGTTTAAAATCTCTGTTTTAGTACTCTCAGAATTGAATATTAGACACATGTGCGACATCTGGGTATCCTTATTGTAGACGTTTCGCCCTCCAGTGGCTTTTTCAATACAGATTCTAGGACAAAAACTTGAAGACAGTAGAACTATTTACAAAAGATGAGGTAATCATCTAATGTCTTCAAGTTTTGTCCTAGAATCTATATTGATAAAGTCACTGGAGGGCGAAACGTCTACAATAAAGATACCCAGATGTTGTACATGTGTCTAATTTTCATCTTGTCGGGATTGTATACCATTCATGAACAACTCTCAGAATTATTAGTGGGGTTTGATCCAGGGTTTCCTCCAGCACTAGAATCTGTACGTCAGTGGTTGGCAACCTTGTCTGTGCCCTACTCCCCCAGGAAATGTTTAATTAACGTTGCGTCCACTACAAAAGTAATGCCATATGTGACGACTGAATTACAAACTGAGCCAAATACAGTGATGTGGCTGAACGAAGTTAACTTAAAAAATAAGCTTTTATTTTAGTGCATAAAATACAAATATGAATTGAGCAATTACAAAAGTTTTTGGAAAAATAAACGGAATTGTGTCGTTCATTAGTATTCTTTGTAGCACCCCTGAAATACCATCTCTCACTCCCAGGGTGTGTGTGCACCCCCTGAAATACCATCTCTCACTCCCAGGGTGTGTGTGCACCCCCTGAAATACCATCTCTCACTCCCAGGGTGTGTGTGCACCCCCTGAAATACAATCTCTCACTCCCTAAGTGTGTGTGCACCACCTGAAATACCATCTCTCACTCCCAGGGTGTGTGTGCACCCCCTGAAATACCATCTCTCACTCCCAGGGTGTGTGTGCACCCCCTGAAATACCATCTCTCACTCCCAGGGTGTGTGTGCACCCCCTGAAATACAATCTCTCACTCCCTAAGTGTGTGTGCACCCCCTGAAATACCATCTCTCACTCCCAGGGTGTGTGTGCACCCCCTGAAATACCATCTCTCACTCCCAGGGTGTGTGTGCACCCCCTGAAATACCATCTCTCACTCCCAGGGTGTGTGCACCCCCTGAAATACCATCTCTCACTCCCAGGGTGTGTGTGCACCCCCTGAAATACCATCTCTCACTCCCTGGGTGTGTGTGCACCCCCTGGGGGTGCACACACACCCTGGGGATGCACGCACCCCAGGTTGGGAACTCCTGATCTACTGCTAACAGACATTTTGGAAATCAGTAACACAAAAACCCTGCTTATTATAACAGCAGAAATTAATAATGTAAAATAAACCACAAAAAAATTGTTTCAGAAAATCTTATTATATTCACAGAGAATAACTATCATTAAATAACTCCTTAAAAATCATCAAATTTGCAAACACAAAATCAGGCACAAAAATAACTGGTTATTTATTAAATCTGGAAAAGGTAATTTATTATTTACTGTTATAGCGAAATCTTCCTTTAATACAACCCTACCTGAGAAATAAACTCCAGGTGGTATAAGTTAAAACATGTTTATTGACTTTCCAGGTTTCAAAATTGAATTATAACACTAAATTTGATAATTCTCCCTGACTTGGTTACCATGTTATGGAAATACATTGGAGCCTAGATGGTAAAAGCCTTGTCACGGACCATGCCCCGGGGGCATTGACCCCCGGAACCCTCTCCAGGTATACCCCAGCCTAGGGCCACAAAGGTAACTTCACAAGAACACTAAACTTTAGGGTTGATTACCAGGAAGGACAGAAACTTACCCTTATAAATATAAATTATATTAATCAATATATACAACACAAAACCTGCCTTCAATACATTTCACAAAAAAATACACTAGTACACAGCTGCAAAATAAACATGAGGCTAGGTACCAGCGGGGCCTCCATAACAATACTCAAATATAACCCAAAACCAGCCTATGGTCTGAAAATTATAACAAAATCGTCCTATTTACTTAACTCCATGCTAACTTCATCACACCAGCAACCTCTCCTGCAAAGCTTCTCCAGCAACTGCTAGGCTAGTGATGGTACACAGCTCACCAAGTGATGGTACACAGCTCACCAAGTGTTCATGTCTATTATGTGTCTCACTGGCTGCTGTTCAATATGCGTCCACTTAAGCACTAACACTACGCAACACAAACTTCACATTACAAATTTATTACAACAGTACAATATCCTGCATAAAACTCGACCCCCTGGAGCCACAACTAGCTGAGTACACACAGAGGACAAGCTGTGGAACATCTAGAAAGGAATGAGCTTATACACGATAACCAGCACGGTTTCAGGGAAGGGAAATCTTATGTCACATACCTACTTGAGTTTTAAGACACGGTGACAGAAGTAAGACAGGAGACAGAGAGGGGTAAGAAGACTGCATTTTCCTGAACTGATAAAAGACTGTCGACTCAGGTCCACACAAGAGCAAATCTGAGAGCAGCAGTCAGGAATAACAGGGACAGCACTGCAATGGATCAGGGAATACCTGACAGGAAGGAAACAACCGATGGTACATGACGAGGTGTCAGAGTGGGCGCATGTGACGAGCGGGGTTCCTCAGCGGTCAGTCCTAGGACCGGTGCTGTTTCTGGTATATATGAATGACATGATAGAAGGGATAGATTCAGAAGTGTCCCTGTTTGCAGACGATGTGAAGCTAAGGCGAAGAATTCAAGCGAACGAGGACCAGGTGGGACTACAAAGGGATCTGGACAGGCTGCAAGCCTGGTCCAACAAGTGGCTCCTGGAGTTTAACTCCACCAAGTGCAAAGTCATGAAGATTGGGGAAGGTCAAAGAAGACCACAGACGGAATATGCACTAGGGGGCCAAAGGCTGCAAGTCTCACTCAGCAAAAAAGATCTTGGGGTGAGTATAACACCGAACACATCTGAGGCGCACGGCAACCAAATGACTGCTGCAGCATATGGGCGCCTGGCAAACCTAAGAATAGCATTTCGACAACTGAGTAAAGAGTCATTAAATACACAGTATACTGTCTACGTCAGGCCCATGTAAGAATATGCAGCACCAGTATAGAACCCACACCTGGTTAAGCACGTCAAAAAAAAAAAAAAATAGAGAAAGTGCAAAGGTTTGCAACAAGACTAGTCCCGGAGTAAGGGACTGACCACACTGGAGGACGGGAGGGATGGGGGAGGGACATGATAACGACATATTAAATATTGAGAGGAATTGAACATAATATTTCAGAGAGACAAAACTGGAAGTTGAAGACTCAGATGAGTCATAGGGATGTTAGGAAGTATTTCTTCAGCCGTAGAGTTGTCAGGAAGTGGAACAATCTGGAGAGTGGAGGCTGGATCCATATAGAGCTTTAAGAAAAGGTATGATAAAGCTAATAGAGCAGGGAGAGTGTGGACCTAGTAGCGAAGAAGTGGGGTCAGGAGCTGTGACTCGACCCCTGCAACCACAAACAGGTGAGTACAACACACTTATACACACATACACTATATCTACTATAGCTAATCTACCATAACTGTTCTACCATAGCTAATCTATCATAGCTACTCTACCATACCTGCTCTATCATACCTGCTCTACCATAGCTGCTTTACCATAGCTGTTCTACCATAGCTGCTCTACAACATTGCTTTACCATAACTGCTTTACCATAGCTGCTCTACCATACCTGCTCTACCATACCTGCTCTACCATAGCTGCTTTACCATAGCTGTTCTACCATAGCTGCTCTACCATAGTTGCTCTAGCATAACTGCTTTACCATAACTGTCCTACAATAGTTCTTCTACCATAGCTGTTCTATCATAGCTAATCTACCATAGCTACTCTACCATACCTGCTCTACCATAGCTGCTCTACTATAGTTGTTCTACCATAGCTGTTCTACCATAGCTGATCTACCATAGCTGATATACAATAGCTGCTCTACCATAGCTGCTTTACCATAACTGGTCTACTATAGCTATTCTACCATAGCTATTCTACCATAGCTGCTCTACCATAGCTGTTCTACCATAGCTGATCTACCATACCTGTTCTACCATAGCTGATCTACCACAGCTGCTCTACCATAGCTGTTCTATCATAGCTGCTCTACCATATTTGCTTTACCATAACTGGTCTACCATAGCTGTTCTACCATAGCTGTTCTACCATAGCTGTTCTACCATAGCTGTTCTACCATAGCTGCTCTACCATAGCTGCTCTACCACAGCTGTTCTACCATAGCTGCTCTACCATAGCTGCTCTACCATAGCTGCTCTACCACAGCTGCTCTACCATAGCTGCTCTACCATAGCTGCTTTACCATAACTGTTCTACCATAGCTGCTCAACCATAGCTGTTCTACCATAACTGTTCTACCATAGCTGTTCTACCATAGCTGTTCTACCATAACTGCTCTACCATTGCTGTTCTACCATAGCTGTTCTACCATAGCTGTTCTACCATAGCTGTTCTACCATAGCTGTTCTACCATAGCTGTTCTACCATAGCTGCTCTACCATAGCTGTTCTGCCATAGCTGTTCTACCATAGCTGCTCTCCCATTGATGCTCTACCATAGCTGTTCTTCCATAGTTACTCTACCATAGCTGTTCTACCATAGCTGTTCTACGATAGCTGTTCTATCATATCTGCTCTGCCATAGCTGTTCTACCATAGCTAGTTGTTCTACCATAGCTAGTTGTTCTACCATAGCTAGTTGTTCTACCATAGCTAGTTGTTCTACCATAGCTAGTTGTTCTACCATAGCTAGTTGTTCTACCATAGCAAGTTGTTCTACCATAGCTGCTCTCTCTAATAGCTGCTCTACCATAGCTGTTCTATCATAGCTGTTCTACCATAGCTGTTCTATCATAGCTGTTCTACCATAGCTGCTCTACCATAGCTGTTCTATCATAGCTGCTCTTCCATAGCTGTTCTACCACAGCTGTTCTACCATAGCTGTTCTTCCATAGTTACTCTACCATAGCTGTTCTATTATAGTTACTCTTCCATAGCTGTTCTACCATAGTTACTCTACTATAGCTGTTCTACCATAACTGTTCTACCATAGCTGTTCTACCATAGCTGTTCTACCATAGCTGTTCCACCATAGCTGTTCTACCATAGTTACTCTACCATAGTTTCCTTGGTGTCACAGTTCACATTGTAGTGTTCATCCTGTTGTCACATCTGACACATCATGTCACTTCTGACACATCATGTCACTTCTGACACATAATGTTGTCACATCTGACACATAATGTTGTCACTTCTGACACATAATGTTGTCACATCTGACACATAATGTTGTCACTTCTGACACATAATGTTGTCACATCTGACACATAATGTTATCACATCTGACACATCATGTTGTCACTTCTGACACATAATGTTATCACATCTGACACATCATGTCACTTCTGACACATCATGTTGTCACTTCTGACACATAATGTTGTCACTTCTGACACATAATGTTGTCACATCTGACACATAATGTTATCACATCTGACACATCATGTTGTCACAACTGACACATCATGTTGTCACTTCTGACACATAATGTTGTCACATCTGACACATAATGTTGTCACATCTGACACATAATGTTGTCACATCTGACACATAATGTTATCACAGCTGACACATCATGTTGTCACAACTGACACATCATGTTGTCCCAACTGACACATCATGTTATCACATCTGACACATAATGTTGTCACATCTGACACATCATGTTGTCACATCTGACACATAATGTTGTCACAACTGACACATCATGTTGTCACAACTGACACATCATGTTGTCACATCTGACACATAATGTTTTCACATCTGACACATAATGTTGTCACATCTGACACATAATGTTATCACATCTGACACATCATGTTGTCACAACTGACACATCATGTTGTCACTTCTGACACATAATGTTGTCACATCTGACACATCATGTTGTCACTTCTGACACTATACATGTTGTCACATCTGACACATCATGTTGTCACATCTGACACATCATGTTGTCACTTCTGACACATCATGTTGTCACATCATGTTGTCACTTCTGACACATCATGTTGTCACATCATGTTGTCACTTCTGACACATAATGTTGTCACATCTGTCACATAATATTGTCACAGCTGACACATCATGTTGTCACATCTGACACGTCATGTTGTCACTTCTGACACATAATGTTGTCACATCTGTCACATAATATTGTCACATCTGACACATCATGTTGTCACATCTGACACATCATGTTGTCACTTCTGACACATAATGTTGTCACATCTGACACATCATGTTGTCACTTCTGACACATAATGTTGTCACATTTGACTCTTAATATTGTCACATCTGACACATCATGTTGTCACATCTGACACATCATGTTGTCACATCTGACACATCATGTTGTCACATCTGACACATAATGTTGTCACATTTGACACTTAATATTGTCACATCTGACACATCATGTTGTCACATCTGACACATCATGTTGTCACATCTGACACATAATGTTGTCACATCTGTCAGATAATATTGTCACAGCTGACACATCATGTTGTCACATCTGACACATCATGTTGTCACTTCTGACACATAATGTTGTCACATCTGTCACATAATATTGTCACATAAGAACATAAGAATGGAGGAACATTGCAGCAGGCCTGTTGGCCCATACTAGGCAGGTCCTTCACATTCCATCCCACTAACAGAATATTTGTTCATCCTAATTTTCAATGCTACCCAAGAAATAAGCTTTGATAATTTTATTTACTCATGTGCAATTCCCACTCAAATCCAACCCCTCTCACTCATGAATCTATCCAACCTAAATTTAAAACTACCCAAGGTCCTTGCTTCAATAACCCTACTAGGCAGACTGTTCCACTCATCAACTACCCTATTTCCAAACCAATACTTTCCTATATCCTTTCTAAATCTAAACTTATCTAACTTGAATCCATTATTGCGGGTTCTCTCTTGGAGAGATACCCTCAAGACCTTATTTATATCCCCTTTGTTAATACCCATTTTCCAATTGTATCCTTCGATCATATCTCCCCTCATTCTACGTCTTACAAGTGAATGTAATTTAAGGGTCTTCAATCTTTTTTCGTAAGGAAGATTTCTAATGCTATGTGTTAATTTAGTCATTCTACGCTGAATGTTTTCTAACGAATTTATGTCCATTCTGTAATATGGAGACCAGAACTGAGCTGCGTAATCTAGGTGAGGCCTTACTAATGATGTATAAAGCTGTAATATAACCTCTGGACTTCTGTTGCCAACACTTCTTGATATAAATCCCAGTAATCTATTTGCCTTATTACGTACGCTTAGGCATTGCTGTCTTGGTTTAAGGTTGCTGCTTACCATCACCCCCAAGTCCTTCTCGCAATCTGTATGGCTAAGTTCTACGTTATTTAACTTATAAGTGCTTGGGTTATGGACACTCCCGAGCTTCAGAACCTTGCATTTATCTACATTGAACTGCATCTGCCACTTTTCTGACCACGAATTAAGTTTGTCTAAATCTTCCTGAAGTTCTATGACATCTATGTTTGAATCAATTATCCTACCTATCTTCGTGTCGTCGGCGAATTTGCTTATATCACTAGTAATTCCCTCGTCAAGGTCATTGATATATATTATAAATAACAACGGGCCTAAGACTGATCCCTGTGGAACACCACTTGTTACAAGTCCCCATTCGGATTTAACCCCATTTATGCACACTCTCTGCTTCCTATTGGTGAGCCATGACTCGATCCATGACAGCACTTTTCCCCCAATGCCATGAGCTGCCACTTTCTTTAACAGTCTCTGGTGCGGTACTCTATCAAAAGCCTTACTAAAGTCTAAATAAACAATATCGAATTCTTTATCGTGATCAACAGCCTCAAAAGCTTTACTGAAGAAGGTTAATAAATTAGATAGGCAGGAACGGCCCCTCGTGAATCCATGCTGGGTATCATTAATCAAATTATTGTTATCTAGATGGTTTCTAATAATATCAGCTATAATTGACTCTAGTAATTTGCCTACAATTGAGGTCAGGCTTATTGGGCGGTAATTTGACGGTAGTGACTTGTCCCCTGCTTTAAAAATAGGAATTACATTAGCCATCTTCCACATATCAGACACTACACCTGTTTGAAGAGATAAATTAAAAATGTTAGATAATGGTTCACAGAGTTCCATTTTGCATTCCTTAAGAACCCTTGCAAAAAGCTCATCAGGACCCAGCGATTTATTTTGTTTCAGTCGGTCTAGTTGTTTCATAACCATTTCGCTAGTGACTGTAATATTACATAATTTATCTTCTTCTGGGCCTCTGTAAAAATTAATTACTGGGATATTATTAATGTCTTCCTGTGTGAAAACCGAGAGAAAATAATTATTAAAAATAGAGCACATATCATTCTCCTTGTCAGTAAGATGCCCAGAGTTATTTTTAAGGGGACCTATCTTATCCCTAACTTTTGTTCTATAAACCTGGAAAAAACTTTTTGGGTTAGTTTTTGAATCCCTAGCAACTTTAATTTCATAGTCCCGTTTAGCTTTTCTTATCCCCTTTTTAACGTCCCTCTTAATGTCAGTATACTGATTTATAAGATGACCCTCACCTCTTTTTATGCGCCTATAAATTCCTTTCTTCTGCCCTAAAAGATACTTGAGCCTATTATTCATCCATTTTGGGTCATTTCTACTTGATCTAATTTCTTTATACGGGATAAATGTTCTTTGGGCAGCCTGTATAGTGTTAAGAAAACTGTCATATTGATACCTCTCTTCTTCACCCCAATCCACAGTTGATAAGTGTTCTCTAAGTCCATTATAATCTGCTAAGCGAAAATCTGGGACCGTTACTGAATTATCCCTACTATCATACATCCATTCAATGCTAAAGGTAATTCACTTGTGGTCGCTTGAGCCGAGTTCCTCTGTAATTTCTAAATTATTAACAAGGGTTTCCTTGCTTGCCAGAACTAAGTCAAGTAGGTTATTTCCCCTTGTAGGTTCTGTCACAAACTGCTTCAAAAAGCAATCCTGAATTACTTCTAAAAAGTCGTTAGATTCTAAATTCCCTGTCAAGAAATTCCAATTAATCTGACTAAAGTTAAAGTCCCCTAGAATTACTACGTTATCGTGCCTTGTGGCCTTAAAAATTTCCTCCCAAAGTAGTCTCCCTTGTTCCCTATCTAAGTTTGGAGGACGGTAAATCACGCCTAAAATAAATTTTTCACACCCCTCTGAAAATTCTATCAAGACAGACTCTTTATGTGTTATTTCAAACTTTATATCCGTTTTTATGCAACAATTTAAATGATCACGGACATAGAGTGCAACCCCACTCCCCTTCCTGATACTTCTGTCTACTTGGAACAATTTAAAACCCTGAATGTGACATTCGGCAGGCATGTCCCGATTTTTCATATTAAACCATGTCTCAGTTATTGCAAAAACATCAATATTACCCGTACTTGCAACTAATCTCAACTCGTCCATCTTATTCCTAGCACTACGACTATTGGTGTAATATACATTTAAAGACCCTCCTTTCTCTTTACCCTTCCTGCTCATTTCTGTTTTTCCACTATACCTATTACTGTCCTTGTCACCTAGTGCCACTGGCTTTCCAATACCCACCTTATTCTGCCTATTACTAGTTCCCTAGAATTTATAACATTACTACACTGGGACTTCACTGTTTTCCCCCCATAACCCATACCACTAACGTTTTCTAGTTTAAAGCCCTAACAGCTCCCTCCACTGCAGTTGCCAGTGCCCCCACCCCAGACCTAGATAAGTGAACCCCATCCCTGGCATACATGTCATTCCTGCCATAGTAGAGGTCCCAGTTGTCAATGAATGTTACTGCATTTTCCTTACAGTATTTGTCCAGCCAGCAATTGACACCAATTGCCCTGGACAACCATTCATTTCCAACTCCTCTGCTTGGCAAAATACCACATATGACAGGGTTCCCACCCTTCTTCCTAATTTTGTCTATTGCTGACCTATAGCTGCTAATCAGCTCCTCACTCCTACGTCTGCCAACATCATTTCCTCCAGCACTAAGACAGATAATAGGATTGCTCCCATTACCTCTCATGATGTCGTCCAGACGGCTAACAATATCCTTCATCCCAGCCCCAGGATAACACACCCTTTGCCTCCTATTCCTATCCTTAAGACAAAATTCCCTATCCATAAACTTAATCTGACTATCCACAACTAAAACAATGTTCTTACCTCGACTGGAGGTGTGCATGACGTTCTCGACGGTCTTTGTAGAGATGGTCTTCGCTGGGATGTCTTCACATTCGTCTGATAACAAGGAAAAAGAGTTGCTGGTTTTCACAGCAGTCTCCTGGACCTTCTTCAACTTCAGCTTCGTCCCTTCAGAACTGACTAGCATCCATTCGTTGGTCTGATCATCGGCGACATTCTTCCGGTGATAATCCTTGCATATACCCTTCAATCGTTGAATTTCTCTTCTAGCTTCCTTAATTCCGCCTTAAGTTGGAGATACAGCTGCTCGTAGTCGAGGGAAGCCATCATCCAATCTCAGGTAGCTAAGAACGGAGAGCACAGTAGAAAAGTCTCCACAGAGAGTACACCAGACACGTCACATCTGACACATCATGTTGTCACATCTGACACATCATGTTGTCACTTCTGACACATAATGTTGTCACATCTGACACATCATGTTGTCACTTCTGACACATAATGTTGTCACATCTGACACATAAAGCTTACAGGGAAAAAATCATGAAATCCACTTTTTAAATTTTAGACCGACGTTGTAGGTCTTTATAAGTCAAAAGCTTCAATAAATCAAGACTTTTATTAGAGGTGGGAGGAGCGAGTCGTCGGTGTTGCTGTGTCAAACTGACTCTTCTCTCATACTTGCTGGTGATATTATAGGCTGTTGTTTCCCTGGCGGCCAGTGCTGGAATTCTGGTTGCACATGAAGTTAGTTGGCATTTGGGATTCAGTGGAAACGTATCGAATCAGTGGCTTTAGTCAGTCAAGAGATCGGAGTTTAGTAAGTCCTCAGCTGAGTCGAAGTATTCAGTCCTTACTGAGGACGTGATCATCTCTCTAGGCTAGGACTGTTAGCTCTGTAACCTGTGCAAGTGTCCGTTCTTCTTGTATGGACTGTTAAGAAGCCATCTCGTGGAGACTTCTAGTAAATATTCCCAGATGTTGACCAAGTGTTCAGTTTCACTTGTTGAACGTTCATTACATCTCTGTCAGATGACGTGTTAAGTTAGTCATCTCTGTGTCAGAGACGTGTTAAGTTAGTCATTTCTGTGTCAGAGGACGTGTTAAGTTAGTCATCTCTGAGTCAGAGGACGTGTTAAGTTAGTCTCTTGTTCAGAGGACGTGTTAAGTTAGTCATCTCTGAGTCAGAGGACGTGTTAGTTAGTCATTGGTCGGGAGGTTAAGTTAGTCATCTCTGTGTCAGAGGACGTGTTAATTTGTCTCTCTGTGTCAGAGGCGTGTTAGTTAGTCACTGAGTGACGTGTTAAGTTAGTCATCTCTGGTCAGAGGATTAGTTGTCATCTCTGAGTCAGAGGACGTGTTAATTAGTCTTCTGTGTCGAGGACGTTAAGTTAGTCATCTTGTCAAGGAGTGTTAGTTAGTATCTCTGGTCAGAGGACGTGTTAAGTTTATCTTTGTCAGAGGACGTGTTAAGTTAGTCATCTCTGTGTCAGAGGACGTGTTAAGTTAGTCATCTCTGAGTAGACGTGTTAAGTTAGTCATCTCTGTGTCAGAGGACGTGTTAAGTTAGTCATCTCTGTGTCAGAGGACGTGTTAAGTTAGTCATCTCTGTGTCAGAGGACGTGTTAAGTTAGTCATCTCTGTGTCAGAGGACGTGTTAAGTTAGTCATCTCTGAGTCAGAGGACGTGTTAAGTTAGTCATCTCTGTGTCAGAGGACGTGTTAAGTTAGTCATTTCTGTCAGAGGACGTGTTAAGTTAGTCATCTCTGTCAAGACTGTAGTTAGATCTGAGTCAGAGGAGTATAGTTAGTATCTGAGTCAGGACGTGTATTGCTTCTGTGTCAGGGACTGTTAAGTTAGTCATCTCTGGTCAGAGGACTGTTAAGTTAGTCATCTGGTCAGAGGACGTGTTAAGTTGTCATCTCTGTGTCAGAGGACGTGTTAGTCATCTCTGTGTCAGAGGCGTGTTAGTTAGTCACTTGAGTCGAGGACGTTGTTAGTCATCTCTGTGTCAGAGGACGTGTTAAGTTAGTCATCTCTGAGTCAGAGGACGTGTTAAGTTAGTCATCTCTGAGTCAGAGGACGTGTTAAGTTAGTCATCTCTGTGTCAGAGGACGTGTTAAGTTAGTCATCTCTGTGTCAGAGGACGTGTTAAGTTAGTCATCTCTGTGTCAGTAGACGTGTTAAGTTAGTCATCTCTGAGTCAGAGGACGTAATAAGTTAGTCATCTCTGAGTCAGAGGACGTGTTAGTTAGTCTCGTGTCAAGGACTTTAGTTAGTCTTTGTTAGACGTGTTCAGAGTTATGTCATCTCGGTCAGAGGACGTTGTATTTAAGTTTAGTCATCTCTGAGGTGTAGAGATCTGTTAGAGTTAGTCATCTCTGTGTCAGAGGACGTGTTAAGTTAGTCATCTCTGTGTCAGAGGACGTGTTAAGTTAGTCATCTCTGTGTCAGAGGACGTGTTAAGTTAGTCATCTCTGTGTCAGAGGACGTGTTAAGTTAGTCATCTCTGTGTCAGAGGACGTGTTAAGTTAGTCATTCGTCAGAGACGTGTAAGTTAGTCATCTGTGTCAAGGACGTTTAAGTTAGTCATCTCTGTGTCAGAGCTGTTAAGTTAGTCATCTCGGTCAGAGACGTTTAAGTTAGTATTCTAGTCAGAGTATAAGTATCATCCTGAGTGAGTATACAATACCTGAATGGTATCAATACTTTATTGAAGGTATAATCCTGATGGTATCAATACCTGAATTATACAATACCTGAATGGATACAAAACCTGTAGTATACATCCTGAATGGTATACAATACCTGAATTATACAATTCCTGTAATGGGTACGTGTACATATCATCCTGAATGGTATCAAGACGCTTAAGGTATCATACGATGTCAAACCCGAAGACCCTGAATGGTATACAATCATCCTGAATGGTATACACATCCTGAATGGTATACAATACCTGAATGGTATACAATACCTGAATGGTATAGTACAATACCCTGAATGTACAATACCGATGTTACAATACCTGAATGGTATACAATACCTGAGGTTACAATACCGATGTATACACATACCTGAATGGTATCAATACCGAATGAGTATACAATACCTGAATGTGTATACATATCATCTCTGAATGGTATACAATATAATGGTATCAATACCGTGAATCGAGGTATCATACCTGAATGGTATAGCAATACAACGTAATGGTATACACATCTCGAATGGTATACAATACCTGAATGGTATACAATACGTGTCTGAATGGATGCAATACCGAATGGTATCACATCCTGAATGTATAGATACCTGAATGGTATACAATACTCTGTAAGACGTGTAAGTTACAATACCTGAATGAGTATACAATCACCTGAATGGTATCAATACCTGAATGTATCAACTTCAACCTGAATGGTATACAATACCTGAATGTAGTACAATACCTGAATGGTATCACGAATTAATACCTGAATGGTATACAATACCTGAATGGTATACAATTTACCCTGAATGGTATACAATACCTGAATGGTATACAATACCTGAATGGTATACAATACCTGAATGGTATACAATACCTGAATGGTATACAATACCTGAATGGTATACAATACCTGAATGGTATACAATACCTGAATGGTATACAATACCTGAATGGTATACAATACCTGAAGTATACTCTGATATACAATACCTGAATGGTATACAATACCTGAATGGTATACAATACCTGAAGGTATACAATACCTGAATGGTATACAATACCTGAATGGTATACAATACCTGAATGGTATACAATACCTGAATGGTATACAATACCTGAATGGTATACAATACCTGAATGGTATACAATACCTGAATGGTATACAATACCTGAATGGTATACAATACCTGAATGGTATACAATACCTGAATGGTATACAATACCTGAATGGTATACAATACCTGAATGGTATCAATACCTGAATGGTATACAATACCTGAATGGTATACAATACCTGAATGGTATACAATCCGAGAGTATACAATACTAATGTAAGCAATACCTGAAGGTATACAATACTGAATGGTACAATACCTGAATGGTATACAAACCGAATGGTATACGACGATGGTTACAATCCTGATGGACCATTTACATACAATGGTCAGCCACTTTCGTGCAAAGGTTTCGCCACCCCACGGCTTGAGTTTCGCCCGACGGGCTTGAGTCACACTTGAGTTCGCCCACCAGCGGCTTGAGTTTCGCCCACTAGCGGCTTCGAGTTTCGCCCACTAGCGGCTGAGTTTCGCCCACTAGCGGCTTGAGTTTCGCCCACCAGCGGCGGTTCGCCAACGGCGGTTTCGCCCACCAGCGGCTTGAGTTTCGCCCACTAGCGGCTTGAGTTTCGCCCACCAGCGGCTTGAGTTTCGCCCACTAGCGGCTTGAGTTTCGCCCACTAGCGGCTTGAGTTTCGCCCACCAGCGGCTTTATCAATACAAGGACGAAACGTCTACAAATAAAGACACCCAGATGTTGTATATGAGTCTAATTCTTCATTCAGTCATTTTGATCAAGTGTTTTGTTAATGACAGATTTACTCACCAAAACTCAAACTGTCTAAAATGTTGAACAAAACTGAGTGAAGGTTGAGCGAGACACTTGTGATGATTGTCTCTCATTTGAACACTGAGTGAAGGTCGAGCGAGACACTTGTGATGATTGTCTCTCATTTGAACACTGAGTGAAGGTCGAGCGAGACACTTGTGATGATTGTCTCTCATTCGAACACTGAGTGAAGGTCGAGCGAGACACTTGTGATGATTGTCTCTCATTTGAACACTGAGTGAAGGTTGAGCGAGACACTTGTGATGATTGTCTCTCATTTGAACACTGAGTGAAGGTTGAGCGAGACACTTGTGATGATTGTCTCTCATTTGAACACTGAGTGAAGGTTGAGCGAGACACTTGTGATGATTGTCTCTCTTTTGAACACTGAGTGAAGGTCGAGCGAGACACTTGTGATGATTGTCTCTCATTTGAACACTGAGTGAAGGTTGAGCGAGACACTTGTGATGATTGTCTCTCATTTGAACACTGAGTGAAGGTCGAGCGAGACACTTGTGATGATTGTCTCTCATTCGAACACTGAGTGAAGGTTGAGCGAGACACTTGTGATGATTGTCTCTCATTTGAACACTGAGTGAAGGTCGAGCGAGACACTTGAGATGATTGTCTCTCATTCGAACACTGAGTGAAGGTTGAGCGAGACACTTGTGATGATTGTCTCTCATTTGAACACTGAGTGAAGGTCGAGCGAGACACTTGTGATGATTGTCTCTCTTTTGAACACTGAGTGAAGGTCGAGCGAGACACTTGTGATGATTGTCTCTCTTTGAACACTGAGTGAAGGTCGAGCGAGACACTTGTGATGATTGTCTCTCTTTGAACACTGAGTGAAGGTCGAGCGAGACACTTGTGATGATTGTCTCTCTTGAACACTGAGTGAAGGTCGAGCGAGACACTTGTGATGATTGTCTCTCTTTTGAACACTGAGTGAAGGTCGAGCGAGACACTTGTGATGATTGTCTCTCTTTTGAACACTGAGTGAAGGTCGAGCGAGACACTTGTGATGATTGTCTCTCTTTTGAACACTGAGTGAAGGTCGAGCGAGACACTTGTGATGATTGTCTCTCTTGAACACTGAGTGAAGGTCGAGCGAGACACTTGTATGATTGTTCTTTGAACACTGAGTGAAGGTCGAGCGAGACACTTGTGATGATTGTCTCTCTTTTGAACACTGAGTGAAGGTCGAGCGAGACACTTGTGATGATTGTCTCTCTTTTGAACACTTCTTAATTACTCTCAACTGACCTTTATCCTCCACGGATCAATTTTCCCTCACCAGCTGATAATGTTTGAATGTCGAATGTTCGTTTAACCATTTGTTAGACTACAACACCAGGTGATGTACACTGTACACTGAATACTATACAATCTTACCCTGCGCAGGTCAGAGCAGATCTTCTCACTGACCTAGAACATCACGCCCACCATGACCACGCCCACCATGACCACGCCCACCATGACCACGCCCATGGTCAGACTCCTGACTATCCACTAGCCACGGGTAGAGAAGCCCTCGCGGCGTCCGCCAGAATCGTTGAGTTTTTCCGTGGCTTCATCCTGGACGACCATCAGGTATTGAAATTTCTTCAGTATGTATATATATATATATATATATATATATATATATATATATATATATATATTATTAAATTTACTCTTCAAATAAGAAGGTTCATTCCCATTTATTTAACATACGTATAACTGTTTCCATTGTACAACCTCCTTAATATAAAAGAATTTATATAATAAATGATATTGTATTTCTCCTATTATCACCTAGATAAATAATCTGCACAACAATTAACTATTTTTCACTTATTTTTAATATACATTGCTAACGGATTTCTGTTACGGGTCAAGAATTACATAATGAGCCTTAAATAATTAGAGGAGTTTGTGGTCTTCGACAGTTACCGAGGGACATGCCAGCCATGACGCAGGTGCCACAACACGTCAACTTCTCCTGTGATGGCAGACAACCTGGGTACTACGCTGACGTCGACCTACACTGTCAGGTGAGATACACTGTGAAGTGAGAGACACTGTCAGGTGAGAGACACTGTCAGGTGAGATACACTGTGAAGTGAGAGACACTGTTAGATGAGAGACACTGTCAGGTGAGAGACACAGAAAAAGAGAGAGATGATAAGAGATAAGATAAGATTTTGTTCGGATTTTTAACCCCAGTGTGTAATCGAGGACTGTCTGTCTTATTTAAATTGTGGTCCTTCAGTTTTGTCCCCCAGGATGCGACCCACACCAGTCGACTAACACCCAGGCACCTACTTACTTACTAGGTGAACAGGGACAGTAGATGTAAGAAGACACGCCCAATGTTCCCACGCTTGCCGGGGATCGAACCATGGCACTCAGTATGTGAGGCGAGAGCGTTGCCTACTCAGGATGGGGGGAGAGGGAGAGAGAGAAGACGAGTGACGATGGAAAAATAAACTACGTGAGGAGCAACACAGGACGTCACAGTCTGGTATATACCTGCGGGTACATATATACCCTGAGCAGTCTGGTATATACCTGCGGGTACATATATACCCTGAGCAGTCTGGTATATACCTGCGGGTACATATATACCCTGAGCAGTCTGGTATATACATGCGGGTACATATATACCCTGAGCAGTCTGGTATATACCTGCGGGTACATATATACCCTGAGCAGTCTGGTATATACATGCGGGTACATATATACCCTGAGCAGTCTGGTATATACCTGCGGGTACATATATACCCTGAGCAGTCTGGAATATACCTGCGGGTACATATATACCCTGAGCAGTCTGGTATATACCTGTGGGTACATATATACCCTGAGCAGTCTGGTATATACCTGCGGGTACATATATACCCTGAGCAGTCTGGTATATACCTGCGGGTACATATATACCCTGAGCAATCTGGTATATACCTACAGGTATATATATACCCTGAGCAGTCTGGTATATTCCTGTGGGTATATATATATACCCTGAGCAGTCTGGTATATTCCTGCGGGTACATATAAAATGGTTATAATCATCAGCATAATTTACAAAGGGGTGGACCGGGTAAGCCAGTGGAAGGCCTCAGTCGAATGACCAGAAGTGTTTCTTGACCCTCGTCAGGAAACGCTTGACCTGCTTCCTGACAAACCTAATACCCACAAAGTAGTTTAGAAAGGCACGTCAGCAAACACTAGTACATATTTATTACAAAACGTTTCTGTCCTGGGACCTTGATCACTTCCCAGGACCGAAACGTTTTTAAATAAAAATGTCCTAGTATTTGCTCAAGAATGTTTTTAGACCTCAGCAGTGTACATCCCTCAGCGTATATACTATGTGCAGAGTTGACTTTCTATCCTATGTTAGGGACTGAAGTCTTCTTGTCTGGTGTTTAAGAGGCTACTGTACAGTGTTAACGTCTGCTGGATAACTCCATTAACACACTGTCTAACTGCGTTTATATACCCAATTTACTTTATTCATTAAGTTGAGTTTCACATTTCAGTATATTCAGCCTGAGCTGGGAGACTTCAGTAGTGAGCTGGGAGACTTCAGTAGTGAGCTGGGAGACTTCAGTAGTGAGCTGGGAGACTTCAGTAGTGAGCTGGGAGACTTCAGTAGTGAGCTGGGAGACTTCAGTAGTGAGCTGGGAGACTTCAGTAGTGACCTGGGAGACTTTAGTAGTGAGCTGGGAGACTTTAGTAGTGAGCTGGGAGACTTCAGTAGTGAGCTGGGAGACTTTAGTAGTGAGCTGGGAGACTTCAGTAGTGAGCTGGGAGACTTCAGTAGTGAGCTGGGAGACTTCAGTAGTGAGCTGGGAGACTTCAGTAGTGAGCTGGGAGACTTTTAGTAGTGAGCTGGGAGACTTTAGTAGTGAGCTGGGAGACTTTAGTAGTGAGCTGGGAGACTTCAGTAGTGAGCTGGGAGACTTTTAGTAGTGAGCTAGGAGACTTCAGTAGTGAGCTGGGAGACTTTAGTAGTGAGCTGGGAGACTTTTAGTAGTGAGCTGGGAGACTTCAGTAGTGAGCTGGGAGACTTCAGTTGTGAGCTGGGAGACTTCAGTTGTGAGCTGGGAGACTTCAGAATGACAATGAGAGTATCATCAGGTATTCCAATAAGTTACGAAGCTTCAAAGGTGACCTTCCAGCAGAGCTGGAGTTACTATCACTTGGGAATTACAATCTCCCAGGATGGACTGTACCAAATACAACAAAAACTGAGTTTTTGTGATTATATCTTCATCATCCCAGAGCCGGGGGGGGGAAGAAACTATACACTGAAGAAGAGGAAAGAGAGGGGAAGGGTAGGGGAAAAGGAGAGGGGAAGGGGTAAGGGAAAGGGAGAGGGGAAGGGGTAGGGGAAAGGGAGAGGGGAAGGGGAGAATGGAGAGGGTATTAGAACTATGGATGTTATAATATATCTACCTACATTATGTACATTCGTAGATATAACTTGAGTGTTTATAATGTCTAGTCTAGAATATTTATAATAAAATAGAATACATCACGTCAGCAGTGGACTGCTGCTTTATTTTATGTGACAGTCACATGTGTGCTATCTAGTGGTTATAATTATAACCATATTTTTTAAAGGGGTGTGTGGGTAAGCCAGCGGAAGGCCTCGGTCAGATGACCAAAGGCTCCACTGACGGATCATCATGTGACTAAGACCCGCGTCAGGAAACACTTGTCCTGTTTCCTGACAAACCTTACTTAACATGACTTGACCTATGTACATACGATTGTATATACATTTATACATACATGCACACACACACACACACACACACACACACACACACGCACACACACACATACACAGGCCAGGAGCTGAGTCTCGACCCCTGCAACCACAATTATGTGAGTACATAGGGGAATAGGGTCTTCAGCCAGGGAAGGGGTTGAAGGAAGAAACGCTCCAA
Organism: Cherax destructor; assembly: GCA_009830355.1. Lineage (NCBI taxonomy): Eukaryota > Metazoa > Arthropoda > Malacostraca > Decapoda > Parastacidae > Cherax > Cherax destructor. The sequence goes on from WNWK01011339.1 coordinate 54,402, forward strand.
TGGAAGGAACTCAAACACCTCAGAGGGCGCAATGGGAGATGCAGTGTGAGGCCGAAAGGGAGAGGTCAGTTTTTGTCTACGGGCTTCAGGAAGTCGAAGGGGAAACCCATGATGAAAGAAAACGGGAGGAGAATAAAGAGATTGAAGGTATCATGAAAGCAATAGGTGAGGACGACATGACCTAGGTGACAAATTTTCGGAGAATTGGGTGGTTTGCAAGAGGAAGGAAACATCCTCTCAAATTAATTTTCATGGCAGAATCAGCTCGAACCATGATCCTGCAGGAGAAAGCACGAATGAGGGACAAACCGGAATACCAGAGAGTGTACCTCGATCGAGACAGAACACAAGAGGAAAGGACAATACTGAAAGAGAGGATACAGAGACGAAAGGAGGAATGAGAGAAAATGACAAAGATGAACAGAAGAACGGAGACCCAGGTGGAAGGACAAACACACCCTCCAGAAACATCCGCAGAAGGATTCCAACCACGACAACTCCAAGGCAACTGAACATTCTAAACCAACACTCACATACTGGTCCCTCTGTCAACACCCCCCAAACCACAAGCCCCACCCCTACAGCAACTCCCTATGGGCACTCTGGCCCCACCCCTCATCACAAAACCCACCCCACCCCAACCCCCATAGGCCCCCACCAGGGCTCCTGCTCCCCCAACCCACACATTCTCCAAGGACCCCAGTTTTAGAAAAGAAGTTGAAGGTTTGGTACACGAACGCGGATGGAATAACGAACAAATATGACGAGTGGCATGAAAGAATCAATGAGAAGTCACAGAAACGAAACTTACTGAGACAATAACAGACGCAATCTTCCCACCAGGATATCAAAACCTGAGGAAAGATAGAAGAAGAGGGGGAGGAGGGGTTGCACTGCTTGTAAAACACCAATGGAGATTTGAGGAAATGGAAGGCATGGACGAGATTGGAGAAAATTATTACATAGTGGGTTGTCTGAATGTGCGTGGATGTAGTGCGGATGATAAGAAAGAGATGATTGCCGATGTTATGAATGAAAAGAAGTTGGATGTCCTGGCCCTAAGCGAAACAAAGCTGAAGGGGGTAGGCGAGTTTCAGTGGGGAGAAATAAATGGGATTAAGTCAGGAGTATCTGAGAGAGTTAGAGCTAAGGAAGGGGTAGCAATAATGTTGAAGGATCAGTTATGGAAGGAAAAGAGGGAATATAAATGTGTAAATTCAAGGATTATGTGGATTAAAATAAGGGTCGGATGCGAAAAGTGGGTCATAATAACGTGTATGCACCTGGAGAAGAGAGGAGTGTAGAGGAGAGAGAGAGATTTTGGGAGATGTTAAGCGAATGTATAGGAACTTTTGAACCAAATGAGAGAGTAATTGTGGTAGGGGACCTAAATGCTAAAGTGGAGAAACATGCAGAGAGGGTGTAGTAGGTAAGTTTGGGGTGCCAGGTGTAAATGATAATGGGAGCCCTTTGATTGAACTTTGTATAGAAAGGGTTTAGTTATAGGTAATACATATTTTAAGAAAAGGAGGATAAATAAGTATACAAGATATGATGTAGGGCGTAATGACAGTAGTTTGTTGGACTATGTATTGATAGATAAAATACTGTTGAGTAGACTTCAGGATGTACATGTTTATAGAGGGCTACAGATATATCAGATCACTTTTTAGTTATAGCTACAGTGGGAGTAAAAGGTAGATGGGATACAAGGAAAATAGAATCAGTAAGTAAAAGAGAGGTGAAGGTTTATAAACTAAAAGAGGAGGCAGTTAGGGTAAGATATAAACAACTATTGGAGGATAGATGGGCTAGTGAGAGGGTAGGCAATGGGGTCGAAAATGTATGGGGTAGATTTAAAAATGTAGTGTTAGAGTGTTCAGCAGAAGTTTGTGGTTACAGGCGAGTGGGTGCGGAGGGAAGAGGAGCGATTGGTGGAATGATGATGTAAAGAGAGTAGTAAGAGAGAAAAGTTAGCATATGAGAGGTTTTTACAAAGTAGAAGTGATGCAAGGAGGGAAGAGTATATGGAGAGAAAAGAGAGGTTAAAAGAGTGGTGAAGCAATGTAAAAAGAGAGCAGATGAGAGAGTGGGTGAGATGTTATCAGCAAATTTTGTTGAAAATAAGAAAAAGTTTTGGAATGAGATTAATAAGTTGAGGAAGCCTAGAGAACAAATGGATTTGACAGTTAAAAATAGGAGAGGAGAGTTATTAAATGGAGAGTTAGAGGTATCGGGAAGATGGAGAGAATATTTTGAGGATTTGTTAAATGTTGATGAAGACAGGAAGCTGTGATTTCGTGTGTAGGGCAAGGAGGAATAACATCTTGTAGGAGTGTGGAAGAGCCAGTTGTGGGTGTAGGGAAGTTCGTGAGGCAGTGGGTAGAATGAAAGGGGTAAGGCAGCTGGGATTGATGGGATAAAGATAGAAATGTTAAAAGCAGGTGGGGATATAATTTTGGAGTGGTTGGTGCTATTATTTAATAAATGTATGGAAGAGGGTAAGGTACCTAGGGATTGGCAGAGAGCGTGTATTGTTCCTTTGTATAAAGGCAAAGGGGACAAAAGAGAGTGCAAAAATTATAGGGGAATAAGTCTGTTGAGTGTACCTGGTAAAGTGTATGGTAGAGTTATTATTGAAAGAATTAAGAGTAAAACAGAAAGCAGGATAGCAGATGAACAAGGGGCTTTAGGAAAGGTAGGGGTGTGTAGACCAAGTGTTTACAGTGAAACATATAGGTGAACAGTATTTGGATAAGGGTAAAGATGTTTTTGTGGCATTTATGGATTTGGAAAAGGCGTATGATAGGGTAGATAGGGGGCAATGTGGCAGATGTTGCAGGTGTATGGAATAGGAGGAAGGTTACTGAAAGCAGTGAAGAGTTTTTATGAGGATAGTGAGGCTCAGGTTAGAGTGTGTAGGAGGGAAGGGACTATTTCCCAGTAAAAGTGGGCCTTAGACAAGGATGTGTGATGTCACCGTGGTTGTTTAATATATTTATAGATGGGGTTGTAAGAGAAGTGAATGCGAGGGTCTTGGCAAGAGGTGTTGGGCTAAAAGATAAAGAAGCAAATACAAAGTGGGAGTTGTCACAGTTGCTTTTTGCTGATGACACTGTGCTTTGGGAGATTCTGAAGAGAAGCTGCAGAGGTTGGTGGATGAATTTGGTAGGGTGTGTAAAAGAAGAAAATTGAAAGTGAATATAGGAAAGAGTAAGGTGATGAGGATAACAAAAAGAATAGGTGACGAAAGATTGGATATCAGATTGGAGGGAGAGAGTATGGAGGAGGTGAATGTATTCAGATATTTGGGAGTGGACATGTCGGCGGATGGGTCTATGAAGGATGAGGTGAATCATAGAATTGATGAGGGAAAAGGGTGAGTGGAGCACTTCGGAGTCTGTGGAGACAAAGAACCTTGTCCATGGAAGTAAAGAGGGGAATGTATGAGAGTATAGTTATACCAACGCTCTTATATAGGTGTGAAGCATGGGTGATGAATGTTGCAACGAGGAGAAGGCTGGAGGCAGTGGAGATGTCATGTCTGAGGTCAATGTGTGGTGTGAATATAATGCAGAGAATTCGGAGTTTGGAAATTAGGAGGAGGTGCGGGATTACCAAAACGATTGTCCAGAGAGCTGAGGAGGGGTTGTTGAGGTGGTTTGGACATGTAGAGAGAATGGAACGAGACAGAGTGACTTCGAGAGTGTATAAATCTGTAGTGGAGGGAAGGCGGGGTAGGGGTCGGCCTAGGAAAGGTTGGAGGGAGGGGTAAAGGAAGTTTTGTGTGCGAGGGCTTGGATTTCCAGCAAGCATGTGTGAGCGTATTTGATTGGAGTGAATGGAGGCATATGGTTTTTAATACTTGACGTGCTGTTGGAGTGTGAGCAAAGTAACATTTATGAAGGGATTCAGGGAAACCGGCAGGCCGGACTTGAGTTCTGGAGATGGGAAGTACAGTGCCGGCACTCTGAAGGAGGGGTGTAAATGTTGCAGTTTTATAACTGTAGTGTAAAGCACCCTTCTGGCAAGACAGTGATGGAGTGAATGATGATGAAAGTTTTTCTTTTTCGGGCCACCCTGCCTTGGTGGGAATCGGCCGATGTGTTAATAAAAAAAAATAATAGGTACACTTCAGTCTGGGGAACATAAGGTAGTCATTGCAGTAATGTATAATCCACTACAGAACTGCAAGAGGCTAAGAGAGGAATATGAAGAGAGCAACAGAGCAATGGTGGACACACTTGCTGAGGTGGCAAGAAGAGCTCACTCGAGCAGAGCAAAGTTACTGGTTATGGGCGATTTCAACCACAGGGAGATCGATTGGGAAAACCTGGAGCCACACGGGGGTCCCAAAACATGGAGAGCCAAGATGATGGATGTGGTACTGGAAAATCTCATGCATCAACATGTTAAGCACACTACCAGACAGAGAGAGAGAGAGGGGAGGATGAACCAGCAAGACTGGACCTCGTGTTCACTCTGAGCAGTTCAGACATTGAGGACATCACATACGAGAGACCCCTTGGAGCTAGTGATCATGTGGTTCTGTGCTTTGAATACACAGTAGAGTTACAATTGGAGAGGGTAACAGGAGCTGAATGGGAAAAGCCAAACTATAAAAGGGGGGACTACACAGGTATGAGGAACTTCCTGCAGGAGGTTCAGTAGGACAGAGAATTTGTAGGAAAGTCAGTAAATGAAATGATGGAATACGTAACAACAAAATGCAAGGAGGCAGAGGAAAGGTTTGTTCCCAAAGGCAACAGAAATAATGGGAAAACCAGAATGAGCCCTTGGTTTACCCGAAGGTGCAGGGAGGCAAAAACTAAGTGCACTAGAGAATGGAAAATGTACAGAAGACAAAGGACCCAGGAAAATAAGGTGATCAGTCAACGAGCCAGAAACGAGTATGCACATATAAGAAGGGAGGCCCAGCGACAGTACGAAAACAACATAGCATCGAAAGTCAAGTCTGACCCGAAACTGCTGTATAGCCACATTAGGAGGAAGACAACAGTCAAAGACCAGGTGATCAGGCTGAGGAAAGAAGGTGGGGAACTCACAAGAAACGATCAAGAGTTATGTGAGGAGCTCAACACGAGATTTAAGGAAGTATTTACAGTGGAGACAGGAAGGACTCTGGGAAGACAGAACAGAGGGGGACATCAACAAGGATTATACCAACAAGTGTTGGATGACATACACACAACTGAGGAGGAGGTGCAGAAGCTGCTAAGTGACCTTGATACCTCAAAGGCGATGGGACCAGACAACATCTCCCCGTGGGTCCTTAGAGAGGGAGCAGAGACGCTGTGAGTGCCAGTAACCGTGATCTTCAACACATCACTCGAAACTGGGCAACTACCTGAGGCATGGAAGACTGCAAATGTAGCTCACATTTTTAAGAAAGGAAACAGAAACGAGGCACTAAACTATAGACCAGTGTCACTGATATGTATAGTATGCAAAGTCATGGAGAAGATTATCAGGAGGAGAGTGGTAGAGCACCAGGAACAGAACAAGATTATAAATGACAACCAGCACGGATTCAGGGAAGGCAAATACTGTGTCACAAACCTCCTGGAGTTTTATGACAAGGTAACAGAGGTAAGACACGAGAGAGAAGGGTGGGTTGACTGCATTTTCTTGGATTGCAAGAAGGCCTTTGATACAGTTCGTCCCAAGAGATTAGTGCAGAAGCTAGAGGATCAGGCACGTGTAACAGGAAGGGCACTGCAATGGATCAGAGAATACCTGACAGGGAGGCAGCAACGAGTCATGATACGTGATGAGGTATCACAGTGGGCACCTGTGACGAGCGGGGTCCCACAAGGGTCAGTCCTAGGACCAGTGCTATTTTTAGTATACGTGAATGACGTGATAGAAGGGATAGACTCAGAAGTGTCCCTGTTCGCAGATAATGTGAAGTTAATGAGGAGAATTAAATCAGATGAGGATCAAGTAATACTACAAAGAGACCTGGACAGGCTGGACACGTGGTCCAGCAACTGGCTTCTCGAGTTTAACCCTGCTAAATGCAAAGTCATGAAGATCGGGGAAGGGCAAAGAAGACCACAGACAGAGTATAAGCTAAGTGGCCAAAAACTGCAAACCTCACTCAAGGAGAAAGATCTTGGGGTGAGTATAACACCGAGCACGTCTCCGGAAGCACACATCAACCAGATAATTGGTGCAGCATATGGGCGCCTAGCAAACCTGAGAATAGCGTTCCGATACCTTAGTAAGGAATCGTTCAAGGCACTGTACACTATGTACGTCAGGCCCATATTGGAGTATGCAGCACCAGCTTGGAACCCACACCTGGTCAAACACGTCAAGAAATTATAGAAAGTGCAAAGGTTTGCAACAAGGATAGTTTCGAGCTAAGGGAATGTCCTATATATATATATATATATATATATATATATATATATATATATATATATATATATATATATAATATATATATATATATATATATATATATATATATATATATATATATATATATATATATATATATATATATATATATATATATAATATATATATATATATATATATATATATATATATATATATATATATATATATATATATATATATATATATATATATATATATATATATAGTAGGTTGGTAGACAGCAGCCACCCAGCGAGGTACTACCACCCAGGAGGTACTACCACCCAGGAGGTACTACCACCCAGGAGGTACTACCACCCAGGGTGGTACTACCACCCAGGGAGGTACTACCACCCAGGGTGGTACCACCACCCAGGGTGGTACTACCGTCCTGCCAAGTGAGTGTGAAACAGAAACCTGTAATTGTTTTACATGATGGTAGGATTGCTGGTGCTTGTCCTAACTTACGTTACTAACATGCACGTTTGCAAGCATATATATTTACACACCCATCTGGGTTTTCTTCTATTTTCCTACTAGTTTTTGTTCTTTATTTCCTCTTATCTCCATGGGGAAGTGGAAAAGAATTCTTCCTCCGTAAGCCATGCGTGTTGTAAAAGTCGACTAAAATATCGGGAGCAAGAAGCTAGTAACCCCTTCTGCTGTATAAATTACTAAATATAAAAAGAAAGACTTGTTTTTCTTTTTGGGTCACCCTGCCTCGGTGGGATACAACCGTTTCATTAAAAAAATATGTGTGCTTGCACTCACCTATTTGTAGTTGCAGGGGTCGAATCATAGCTCCTGGCCCCGCCTCTTCCCTGGTCGCTACTAGGTCCACTCTCTCCCTGCTCCATGAGCTTTATCATGTATTAATGGGCCTAAGGTACACGGTGTACAGAGTCTTGAACGACTCCTTACTAACGTGTCGAAATGCTATTTTCAGGTTTGCCAGGCGCCCATATGCTGCAGCAGTTATTTGGTTGATGTGCTCGGTATTATACTCACCCCAAGATCCTTTTCCTTCAGTGAGGTTTTCAGTCTTTTGGTTCCCTAGCCGATACTCTGTCTACGGTCTTCTTTAACCTTCCCCAATCTTCATGAATTTGCACTTGATGGGGTTAAACTCCAGGATCCAGCTGCTTGACCAGGCTTGCAGCCTGTCCAGATCCCTTTGTAGTCCTACCTGATCCTCATCCGATTGAATTTTTCGCATTAGCTTCACATCATCTGGAAATAGGGACACCTCTGAATGTATTCCTTCCATCATGTCATTCACATATACCAGAAACAATACCAGCCTTAGGACTGACCCTTTTGGAACCCTGATCATCACAGGCGCCCACTCTGACTCCTCGTCACACACCATGATTCGTTGTTTCCTACCTGTCAAGTATTCTCTGATCCATTGCAGTGCCTCTCCTCTTATACCTTCCTGCTCCTCTAGTTTTTGCACTAATCTCCTGTGAAGAACTGTGTCACAAGCCTTTTTCCATTTTCTCTCTTGTCTTATTTCCTTTACCTTATCTTAAAACTCTAGTAGGTTCGTGACACAGGATTTCCTTCCCTGAAACTCTGCTGGTTGTCATTGATAAGCTCATTCCTTTCTAGATGCTCCAGCACTCTTCTCCTGATAATCTTCTCCATGACTTTGCATACAATAAACGTCAGTGACACTGGTCTGAAGTTTA